>VWZS01010651.1:501734-802473 GCA_013397075.1 Rhabdornis inornatus | reverse complement strand
GGGTGTGGTGGTGATGTGTCAATTCTCTTATAATAGAAAATGACCATACTCAATCCTCTTCTGATTTATCATTGCAAGATTCTGCTGTGTTTATGTGAGGGTGCTTTTCCTGAAGCTGACAGCAATGGATGTGCTGCCACAGGCTGACAATGATTAGTGCTCCTTACTGTAAAACATAATTTAATTGAATGTTTATTAATAACTACTACATACATTGTTAAATTAAGGAATTAATCACTACATCATTGTTGTTTTCTAGAACAAACCTAAAATTAAAGGAAGATATGAAGTCTGAAAAGAAGCCAGGTTTTTGGGACAGTCTGGTGATAAAGCAGAATGTTCCATCTAGGAAACCAGATGAGATTGAGGGATGGGAACCACCACAGATTACCACTGCTGACTCTACCAGTGATGCAGCAACTCCTTTAAGTGACTATACAGCCTGGTCGGGCTGGGAAGATGAAACCAAAGGCTCCACAAAATACACAAACCTGGCCAGCTCAGGAAACAGTTCTAGGTGGAGTATCAAATCAGCTGGAAAGCTGGTTAGTATTAGACGTCAAAGCAAAGGTAACCTTACTGACAACTGGGAAGAACTAGAATGATACTGGTAATGTGAAATACTTTATACATAAGAAGAGAACAGTTCCATGATTTACTCATATGTTTAAACCAAAATAAAATCTGCTCAATATTGCACCTTTATACAGTACTTTGTTTTAAGATTGTTACAAATTTTTGCTCACCTGATAGTAAATTTTCTTATTACATTGTTAATAGCTATGTTTTCCACACTGAAAAAGAAGTAGAGAATCTATTTTGTGCCTATATTTCACATTTAGACTCTGCAGTATGTCAGATAGTTGGTTTTACCAAAAAAAACGTAATTCCTTAGTGAATGTATACACTGGTTGTAAATTTGACTGCCTTATGAAGGAGCTTCTCCTAGCTTGAAGTCCTGCTTCTTTTCTGGTGTTTGAGGGCCATTCAAAATATTGGTTTTGATGCTGTCCCTATTTAACTAAGAATGCCAATCTGCTGCTTGCAGGGAGAGTGCTTGTACGTGGTACTGTTTTCCAAATCTTCAGCCCAGCATATGCTTCAGCTTGTGCATACAAGATGCTTACTGTCACGTTGTGCTGTACTCTGTGTGACATGGGGAAATACTATTCTGATGTAATTCCTTCCAGTACAGGATTGTCACCAATAGTCGGGTCAAATGGGGCTTCCAGTGTTGGGGTGTTTTTGCGTTTTGGATTTTTTTTTCTCCNTTCTTGTTCTTTGTTTTATTTTGATTTTATTTGGTTGTTTTGTTTTTTTTTTTAATATTGAACTTTTTTTGACAAAGCTAAGTTTCTCAGTTTTTAAGATGCATGTTATGCCAAAAATAGAAATGATTGAAAATTTGGAAAACAGCATTGAGTGTAAAATGGTCTCAATATTTTGGGGGAATATTGAATCCAGATATTGGAATAAGTTGCTGTTTATGGAAGGGCATAGGTTTTCGTTTTTTTACAACAGCTGATCCTTGTTCTACAAACAACTTTTTTGGTTTTGACTGTTTTTCCTTCTTCCCACAGCATAAACAATCATCAAATTATACTCTGGCATTTTCAGGGTAGCTGAGTAACTGAGCCATTGCAAATACGTGCATGCACACAACTTCTGAAGCATTTTTGTTGAAAAGTTCCATCTTATTAGCTACTGATACTTTGATTGTTTTGGTAAAAGAAGGTGAAATATTAAACTTGAGATTTGAGATGTATATATGACTAATAAAAGTGCCTCTTTTTAGCATATTGTCTCTCACTAGTGGTGCAGCTGATGTCAGATCCAAAGTTAGTTTCTGTTTTGTTGATATGACCCACACAAAGACTACTTTAACATTCATGAATAAAAATCAAACCAAAAGTTTCATAAGAAATGAACACTAGGCCTTCTCTTTCCTGATTGTTGAACTGGTAGAACAGAAATGAAATTTGACTGTCTAGCAATATGGCTAGTGCAGTTGGAAGATGAAGCTAGCATGAAAATCAGCATTTTTACAAGAAAGTATAGACCTTTATATAACAGATGTCTTGTAAACATATTTTTGCAAGAATCTTATGCTGATGAAAAGGGATGCATGCAATTTCTTTTCTAAGCTTGTTTCTGTTACTGCCACATGACTCCTCCCTTAACTCTCTCCTTCTCCTCTCTCCTCCAATTCATGTATAGTTTTCTGGCTTGCAGTTCCTGCATAGCTGTTTTTTGGAGATTCCTGCTGAGATGTGCCTGGAGGGAAACTGTAGCAAAATAGTTTTAGTTGGTTGAGTTTTTTTTCCTAATATTGATAGGATGCTAGAAGACGTTGTTCTTAAGTTTACAAAAAGGAACAGTGATGTTTTGTGCTACAAAACAGAACCTTGCAACTGGTGAATATACTAGTAAAATTTGCATTAGATATTAAAAAGTATTAATGGGGAAAAAAGGTTAGCATTTATATTGCATTGTTTAGTCTGTGAGTAAACTCTGTTTTTGCCTTGGGCAAATATGTATGCTGAGGTTAATTATAGAAAGGATTAGTATTCTTGGGTAAAGTATGCTGCATTTTATAGTTTATGGAATACCCTCTAAGGCATGAGCTAGTATTTAATTTGGTTGTTGATGCTGATCTGAAAGAACAGAAAAAGATCTGTTAGCAGCCCTCAATATTTTGCCCTCAAAGATGGACTGAGAACTTTTAATTTCACTCCTGAAGAAACTATTTATACTGTGACCAGTAAGGGTTTTGCCTTGCACATTATACTGTCAAGTGCCTGTTTCTCACCTTGATAATGTGTTTGATGCACAGCTTAACTGCAAACTTTTTCAATTTGTTTTTAGATGTATGGTAAAGAATATGCTCACAAATCTGAAGCCTATTATAAAACAAAAGTGGAAGTTTGAGATATGTAAAATTCCAGTTTCACTCTTAGTGATGGAAGTTTTGGTGCGCTTTTTAAGTGATATTTCCTCAGAAAAAAAAAAGCATTTTAAGAATGAACATTATTAAATTTAATATAATTTATTGTTATGCTTTAATAATGTATTTGTCTGTTGAGAACTCACTGGTGTGAGCTTTCTTTCTCTCATGTTTATAAATGTGTCTGAATTTTCAGAATGGGGTCCTTTCATCTTTTTCCTTTGTTAGATGCTTAAACTACATTAAACGTTACGAACTTAAGCGATACACAGCTCGATATGTGGAATAAGTGTAGAATATGTCCCTTAATATTTGTTTTGAAATTGCATTTCAATCTATGTGAAATGTTTTAGAAGAAGGTAGCATTAAGATTGTATGATAAGATTGCACAAAATAAAATATAGTTTATATTGCTTTCTCGTAGCCAATCTGCATGATCGTTGGCGTGGTTTTAACGGGAATTAAAAGCTTTGCGTGGCTGTTACTAGTCACTTAGCTCTGAGCAAAGTTCTTTCTGAGTATTTTTATTTATTAGCATAATTTGCAAAAAGAAAAGTAGTATTTTCCATATGAATAAAGATTTAGTTTGAACTGAAATGCCTTATTCTTTGACTTTTTTTGGTTCCACTTTATTTGTCATGTGAATATGTTTACATTTGCTTGGACAGTTTTGGCCACCACAATATAAGAAAGAAAATTAAGCTGTTAGAAAATGTCCAAAGGAGGGTGACAAAGATGGTGAAGGGCCTTGAGGTGAAGCTGCATGAGGAGCAGCTGAGGTGACCTGGTCTGTTCAGCCTGGAGGAGACTGAGGGGAGACCTCAGTGCAGTTACAGCTTCTTGTGAGGGGAAGAGGAGGGGCAGGCACTGATCTCTGCTCTGTGGTGACAGTGACAGGACCTGAGGGAATGGCCTGAAGCCATGTCACGGGAGGTTTAGGTTAGATATTAGGAAAAGGTTCTTCATCCAGAGAGTGGCTGGGCACTGGAACAGGCTCCCCAGGGCAGTGGTCACAGCACCAAGCCTGACAGAGCTCAAGAAGCATTTGGACAGTGCTCTTGGGCACATGGTGTGATTCTTGGGGATGGTGCTGTGCAGGGACAGGAACTGGACTCAGTGATCCTTGTGGGTCCCTTCCAACTCAGCTGATTCTGTGATTCTTTTATGTTACTTGCATCATTGTAGAACATGGCCAAGAAAATTATAGCAGTGTTTGTCCAAACTGTGAATCGTGCCATCTTGGAACTTGCAGTATCCTAGATTTAAAGCACCACACACTGCTTTTACAGTGGCAAGAATTCGTTGGTTTCAAAAAACTAAAAATATTTTGCTGTATTGATAATTTTTGGTTTAAAAATGTTGTGGTTTTTTGAGAGTTTTCTGTTTGTTTGCTTGTTTGTTTGAGTTTTTTTTTAGGTTTTTTTAACTTACTGGCTGTTGTGAAAGCTTGGGCAGAGCAGCATTTTTTCCCTGCAGATTTCCCAGCTACCTGTAGAGTGGAGGACCTGAAACACTTTTGCACACACTGGCCCCCTAATAAGGTGGGACCTGCATGGCCTGGCATGTGACACGTGAGCAGCAGCCACTGCTTCCAGTGGAGCAGCTGCAGAAGGAAGTTTATTGTCAGTCTCTCATTCTTTCACTCCAGTCTGCTGGCTTTGTGGTTGGCTATACAGACTCAGAAGGGAACATTTAGGAACATTTATTGTGTGAAGTACTAAACCCAAAAATTTTATTCATACAAGTTACATTCTTGGGGGGGAAATAAAAGGCTATATTGAGACACCTCTGACTAGACACAGGTGGGTCAGATGCACAGCTAGGCAGGTGAAAGGAAGTGGAAGGACCTGCATTTCCAGACTTTGAGCAGACAAAGACCCTGTTGAATTTTGAGCATAGATGTTCCTATAGCCCAGGTGAATTTGGCCTGGCATCTGTCTCAATTTCTGAAACTTTTCAAAATGCTTTTTATTGTATGGGAATCTTGGATGACAAAACTGTAGGTCATGTGCAATCTGAAACATGAAAATGAATGTTGTTATTTAGCTGTTTCTTGCATATCCAAACTGTTTGTGCTAATTTGTGTTGGCTTGTTTGATTCCTTTCTTCTGAGTGCCTGCTACTTTGTTTCTGATGTATCTGGGAAATAAAACCAGTACTGTGAAGAAGAAAAGTAATTTCCTAAAAGGCTTATCATAAGTGATAGTTGGCAAAGTTGTGTATCATTAGATACTGTCAGTCTCAAAACTTTCTTGTAGCATGACTGGTTTGTACAATACAAGACAGAGAATCAAACATATAGGCAAAAAAAGCCAGTTTAGAAATAAAAAGGAGAGAATTATATTTATTGTAAGTGCCGCCAGCATCATAGCAAAAAATAATGCTGCTTCTATAGTCACAAAGAAATAAAGACTATGAAAACAATTAAAAAAGAATATAAATAATAAGAATTTATATTAAATGTATAATAGTAAACAAAGTGTAGGGAAATGATGGTTTTTCACATGGTCCCTAATGACTGTTATCACTAGTAATGAAAAAAATACCTGCTCTGTACTTGGGGAGAAATTTTTCCTATTCTGTGTCTAGCAATTACTGAAAGATGCAAGAAAGTGAGAATCTCCTTTTTGAGGCCATAACCATCTGGTAAAAGTTTGGGTGGCATTTAAATTTTTTTTGCTCTTGAGACCCAAATAACATTACTGGAAGCTTAGTAACACATTTTGAACTGTGAGTTTACTACTGGAAAAGAAAAATGATCATTCTTTGCATAGAAGAGTTCACAGCTGTGTTTTCTGAGATTGGTTTGTCCACGTCTGAAAATAATCATGATATTTTGCTTTCTCTGATTTTTGCTCCAGCCGCTTGTACTGAGGAGACTGAACAGTTTAGTTTAAGTAATTTTTCAGAGAATTGGCTGGTTTAATTGAGATTGTATAGTAAAATATGTCAGATTTGATACAGAAATATTCCTATGAATCAGCAATGTCTTTTGGCCTTTTTTTATCTTGTACCTTTTTTCTTAAAACCCCAAATGCTGTGGTCTTGACCATCTTGTTTGTCCAGGAGTCTTGGATTCTCTACAAGGTTACACTGCTAAATTCTTCTGGTATTTGAGGGATGGAGGAAACACTGTGGGGTGTGTGTTTGTGCTGGAGAAAGGAGGGGAGACAAATGTATCCTGACACCAAGTACTGTACCTGGCATATTATTTTTTTCTGCTAAAGCTTTCTTTCTAAAGCTTTCTAAATATGGAAGATGATTAGTATTAATTATTCTTTGATTTGTTTTATTTTTGTACTTTTATTTTGTACTTTTTAGGAGGGGTCACACATGCAAAGACATCCTGATTACATGAAGACACTCTTTGGTGTTTCTCTCAAGACCCTTTAAGGCTGAAATGCCTTCAGTTTAGGTAGTGCCTGTAAACAGTTTATCTTTTGAGCATTTGGACAGAAACTTGGCAACCAACATTTAATAGGACAAAAAAAGGAAAACAAGTCAAGCATCACTTCCCATTAGGAAGTAAACCATTGTTTGATGGGATGAAGCACAAGATTCCCAGAAGTCATACTACAGATAGAGTAAATCCGCACACAGGGTTATTTTGAAAGTTAGACACTTAATGAAAAATATACATGATCTTTTTTTAATGTTATAAACTAATCCTGAAGTGCAGTAACCCATCTGCACAGCATGGCTGCCTCAGTGCTCCCTGCCCAAGAGCCAAACCATTGGGGCCAGGGTGAGCAGCAGCTGCAGCCACAGTGCAAGATCGGAGCTCCTGAGCTGTGCAGTGAGGACTGGATACCCTGGAAAGGGTTTGCAAGACTAGGGAAGGAGTTGGTGGTCTGGCACTGAGGAATGAAGCACACTATAAGAAGTAAGAAGTCCCGAACATCTGGGAATGTTCCTACAGCTGTTAGTACCAATATTTACTATTGGGCCAGGGTTTTGGTCTTAGACGTGGGTTAGTTCTGATTCTCTAGTTCTTTTTTCATGGTGGTTTTTCATGGTGTTCCTATTCAAGACCAGGACTTTTGGCTTTTGATGAGCAATGGAAAGAAACATCCCCTGTGCACAAGTACAAACAGCAAGTTCTGTTTGTTTGTAGTATCGGTGCTCTTCAACTTCCAGCAAACACTTCTCCAGATTTATTCCATACTACTATGCCTATAAATTAGACTAAGTTGATGAAAAATGTAGAAGGTGAATGCAGGTGGCCAAAGAAACATAGGATCAGCAGAAGGCCTATGGGCAGCTTGCAGCAAGAGTTTAAATGGTGGTAGGATTAATCTACTGCAGTGAGGGGGCTGAACTAGGCCCTGGAGCAACACCCATCCTCATTAGTGGTGGTCTCACTTCTGCCCAGTGGCTGCTTAAACATGGTCAGGCTTCAGTGTAAGAGCAGGGGAAGGGCACAGAGGGCACAGGATCAGGCTGTGCACTGTGCAGCTGTGTAAGGAAAAACAGCAGAGCTGCAGCCTGGGATATGCAACTGCAGGAGCTGCTGCATTATGGTCAAGCATATCTAGTTCCAGTGAAAACATTGCCAAAATTTTTATTCACCAAATTTATAAATTCACCAAGTTCTAAAGGGATACCATTGAGTTCACAAAGGAGTGCAGGTCTGCAGCTTTAAAAGTTTCCAGTAGGAATATGGCTAAAAATAATGGCTGTGTCTTAAGAGAATAATAGGGACCAAAATTTTGTTCTATATCTTGAATGCTATCTCTAACACTCTCTCTATAGCATTATGTGGGAATGATAACTGACTTTAGCAAACAAATTATTCTTCCACTATATTGTTTTGCTATAAATACTACAGAAAAATAGCATTCAAGTGGGAAGAGCATATAAAAATCAAGTAAGTAAATTTTAGAATTAAGTGGCGGCTGTTGGTGTAGGCCTTGAAAATTGTTAGAAAAACTTTCAGCTGAAGGCACAATGACTATAAAGTGCAAAAAATACCAAAATTGAACATGTTTTATTCATATTTGTAGAAGAATGTACACATAACCTTGCAGGAAATAAGCATTACCAGCATGTCTGGCAGGCAGAAGGACAGGTCTGTGTGTGGCACAGAGGATGGCCAAGGGGAATCAAAAGAAAGAAACCCACCCTTACTCTCACCTCTCATGTTCTGATCCCCTTATCTGTCATGTCCTTCAATAGAGACATTTTAAGCATTAAAGGTAACCCTCATCCTACTGAACTTTATAGGACTGTTTGCTGGGAATTATGTTCCAGTGTCTTTGAGGGGTTGGACCTGAGCCTTGCAGATGGAGGTATAAAAACAAGACAAGCAAATAGCTAATTAATTAATTAGCTAATGCTTCAATATGCTAAAGTCTGATTTAACAACTGTCTCCAAACATTTGATATTGATTTATTTAATGCAGGTATCTATCTGTCTGCCAATTCAAGCAACTTTAGTTGGATATTAAGGGTCTAGCATTCCTCTAAGTTCTTTGCCAATGATGGAGCTGTAGATATGCTAATTTGTGCACCATGAAATCCAAAATGTGCTACTGTTCCCCATCTCACCTGCTCGCCCTCCTTGCTTCTGCCTTCTAGACTGCAAAAAGGCCACTACTCTTTTAATGCTAGTGGAGAACTCTTGTTTTGAGCTTGGTGTTTTCTTGAAGTTCAGCTTCCTCCTTCTCCTAAAGCTACTTAATGCCTTTCTCAGGGATGGGGAACAAGGGAAAAGGTTCCACTCCTCTGTTTTTTCCAGGTGAGAGCCTCAGTCCTGTCTGACATCCAAGGAGAAAGGCTCACACAGTGCCCTTGGAGAAGGTCCATGGCAGAGTGTCTTATCCCAGAAATAGGTGAACAAAACTGTTGGCAGAGAATGTAATAAAAAAAGCCAGGAATCTCTCAGAAACAGGTTCGGGAGGCAGTGACTGGGGAGTTGGAAGGGAGATGTTGTTTTTCAAAATTGTAATTTCAAGCTCCTTGTGCACAAGGGCTGAGAATGTGATTGCCTTTGAACTGGTATTCTCAGGACTAGAATTCACTAAAAGCCAAATCACCCAGGATTGGGAAATGATCACAGAGGAGCCATAGTTAAAACATGATTTCCTACCATTGCCACTGCAAAATCTGTCTATAAGGAGATCCAGGTTTGGGGAAAAAAGCTGTGGAACAAAAGAAACCTCTGCTGCAGAGATTTAGAACACATTTCACAGCACCCTTTCTGCTGAAGGGGAGTGCCTGCCTTTCCTCCTGGGACAGCAGCACACAGGAGCCCAAAGAGCAGAGGTCTATGTTAAGGCATAACCCTTCTCATGGTTACAGTGCTTCAAGGTTACACAAGAAAGTACTGGAGTCAAGGAAAAGGAGCTGAATTCAGGCTGTCAAAATATGTTCTTTGCTTCAGGTGAGGTGTTAACAAGATTGTTATCCTAAAGATGAAATCCTTCCCCTGCTCTTTATGTGATTGAATAAAAACTCAACAGACCAACACAAAAACCCAACCACCACCAGCCCTACAACCAAAATCACTGCCTTAGCTTTTTTGCTTAAATAACACAATTGAAAATTACCTTCTTATGCATCTGATGGCTTCACATAGTCACTCTTAATCAAGCTCTTATTTGCCTAGTCTAAGCAATGTATTTACTAAATACTTAACAGGTTTGTGGAACTGTGCCAAATCTCAGTTTTGCCAGTGTTAAAAGCTTATAACACTGCTCATGACAATGTGCTTCTGCACTAAGTGTTTAAGGTTTCTTAAAAAAAGTCCTTAACTGAAATGCTTCTCTGCACATCTGTGCACATCTCTTCTCCCACCTCTTTCCTCTTTTCTTCTGGAAAAAAAAATAAAATTAAAAAGCTACCATACTGGCTCACAAAGTTGACTGGAGGTCAGCTGGGTCCTGGTGGGTACCAACCTGAACATGAGCCAAGCAATGTGCCCTTGACACAAATAAGGTTAGTGGGCTACATGGACCTACTGCAGGGAGTCAAATGAAGGGTCATAAAGGTGATAAAAGGTGTAAAGAAAAGATGACTAGAGCATCTGTCCCATGAGAAAAAGCTGAACTGGAACTGTTCAACCTGGAAAAGATAAGGCTCAGGGGGATCTAACCATCTAGCAATACCTGAAGGGAGGCTGGAAGGAGAAGGGAGCCAGGCTCTTGTCAGTGGGCACTGAAAGGACCAGAGGCAAGAGGCACAAATTGGAACAGAGGAGATGTTATCTGAACATCAGGAAATGCTCTGTTACTGTGAGGATAACCAAACACTGGCACAGGTTGCCCAGAGAGGCTGTGGCATCTCCTTCCTTGGAGACTGTCCAGGACTGTGTCCAAATGGCTTTTGACTAAGTCCTATACAATCAGCTCTAGCTGACCCTGCTTCAGCTGAGTCCCTTCCACCCTCAACCAACCTGTGAGAGTAGAATGAAGCCTCTTAAATATTTAAAAGGCAGAGTCCTGCTTCTTGTCATCTTAGCTCCTGCAGCCCAATGGGACACCCTGGTAATAGTAAATGGGTATCCACACAAAGGAACAGATCTCAGAACTTAACCTTCAGCCTTTCAAAGGCGTTTTTGCTACTGAAGAAAGAGCAAGACAAGTAGTAAAAGGGAAAGTAAGCCTGACTGTTGTCACCTGACATTTCTAAGAGAACAGAAAATTAATTACAGATACTGATTTTTTCCAAACCTGTCTTAAAACTGCTTATAAGACCTTAAAGTAATTTCGCTCCCTCCTCAATTCAGTGGCTAGGACAGAGGTTTCCTCTCAGCTCTCTTAATACCTTTCCCCAGCTGTCAACTTATTTGTCTTTTCAGTGCTGGGCAGCTCTCAGGTCACAGTGCAAGAGCTTTGCCCTCTGTCTGCAGGAAAGATGGCTCTGCACAGTCCCTCAGCAGAGGCCTTCAGCATGAGGGGCAGGAGCTCACAGCAGCATTAAACCAAATGCTGGCCTTAAACCCTTTCTTTCAAGCTCTCAGAGAAAGCATCCATATATTTACAGGAAGTTTTATGCAGGGTAGCAAAACTGTAACCATGATAAAGGAGTGATTTGTGGATGTCAGCCATCACTAGCTACTGTCAGGGTTACTGAGGTCACAGAGATAGGAAAGCATTTCAGCTGTTACAGGAATTAAATAAATGAGGTACAAATTGTTCTTAAAGAAGGGCAGCCACAAATCCAGTGGCTGCAGCAGTGCTTGGCTGGGGAAGCAAGGCTTGCAGCAATGCTCTGAATGAACAGGAATAAGTATGGAGGTCCTTAGAGCCAAACTTGACCATTACTATCACCACAGCCAATACCTGAAATGAAAGAAAGAAATCCACAAAACCCTGTATTGAAAAATCCACAAAAATCAGCAATTCAATTACCAAGATTTAAGTTAACATAAACCTATTTTTGAGGACATAAATATTCTCCTCGTCTCGTGCAGCCTATTAACAGTCACTGCTCTGCTATTACAAAAAGGGCTAATACAACAAACTACTGTAAAGCAATAGCACTAGAAGTGCTTGTATGCTTCTCATTCCATTACCAATTACTATAGACAACAGGTTACAGAAAGATCTTGCAAAATTAAAATTGATTCATCTCTATGCGCCAGAGGCTTCTAGGAATAACAGATAAAACCATGATTTATTACACTGTACAAAAATGCAAGTGCAGAATATTGTACATCATTTATTTTTTCTGTACATTACATATTGTTAAATTTCATTGACAAATCCAAAACTTCCATAATTTTTCCTTTACCTGCTTAAGCCAAGCAATTTATTTTGTTCTACAGGATAGAACAAAATAGCTTCCTGGAGAATTTATCATCTGATTAACTTGGCAGAAGGTGCTCCAGCTCAGACTTTCAGTGCTTCCCATAGCTTGTCAGGTTAGAACCCCAGTTGGTAGCATAGTGTTCTGCCACTGTACCATCTAGAAACAAGCAACTCCATCCTCATTAAACTTCAATAACGTCTTCTTCTTAGAAGATGAATTAGTGCAGTTGCATTGTAGACTTTCCAAACAGTATAAATGAAGGTTGTAGCTACCATCAGAAAGATTTCCAGTAGCCCCATATTGGTCTCACAAGTTCTGCAAGATGTGCTAAGATAGGTCGTATGTTCAATAAAGTCCTTAAGAAAAATAAATATTTTTGCATAACGTATGTACAAAAATTGGTTGATTTCCTTCATTCATATAGGTTCAACAGCAGATATAACCACGCTTATATTTTACTCACTAGCTCATAATAATTAATGCCATCTTCTTAAGAGTCTAAGATAATATTGGCCTATTCTTTATAATAGTGCAAATTATATAGAGGTGTTTTGAAAACCATGGCTTTTAGAAAGAAGGATTAACAAAAATACCCCTCCTTTGGTCCCTGCAAGAGTAGTTTAATTCTTCCATGAAATTTTCAAAACGTCCCAATATAATTTTACCCAACTATTAAGGCGTCAAAAGCATGGATTTAAAGTTGAGATTAAGTGGTCTTTCCTGGACTTGAAAAAAAGTCCACTGGAGATTTCCTGACAATGAAATTTTCTTAATGTTTCTCCTTTCCTCCTCTCTATTCTGCACAAAAGCAATATGTCAAATGAACTCTCTGATAATCTCCCCCATATATTTTTTAAACAACAGTAAAACATTACACTTAAATATATTGCACAAAAAGCGTAACACATCCTGCCTGACTCTTCACAAAAATGGCCACAAACACAGGAGAACAGCTACTGAACATCTCAAAATTTGAAGAGATCAATGAAATGCTGAGGAGATACTGGCATGAGACAGGTGTTTGGATCACTGGCTGTGCAGGGGTGTCCTGTATCCTGAAAAATTAATGAGAAAAATAAGTAAGTTCTATATTCAGTCTCCCTTCACCCCCAATGTAGCGAAAAAAACCAAACAAAAAAATTAAAATAACAACAACAACAACGAAACAAAAACAAACAAACAAAAACCCCAAAAAACAAACAAACAAACCAAAAAAAACCACCAAACCAAAAAAAAAAACAAAAACCAAAACACCCAAGAACAATTCTCTCCTTCTATCAAAACCAGAACCTGAATTGGAATCCTTGAAACAGTATCATCTTCCTTATACATTATTTTTCAATAAGCATAACAAAAACAGCCACCTGCTTTGTTGAGTCTAAATTATCTGTTTAATCAAAACCTGAAGTAATCTATTTCTTTGGGGGAAAATTAGTCCCTTGCTTTGAAAATGATGGCAGCAGTTACTTCCTCAAAAAAACTGAACAGTGTGTTTGAATTCCCAGTCTTAAAATCTTTTCCACCTTGCTACATTTTCCCCCAAAGTTTCTTTCACTTTCACTCCTACCTTTTCCACAAGAGAAATGAAAGCACTGCCTTAAAACAGAAGCTGGCACCTAGGCAAGGTAGGAATAGAGAAGTTAGACAGGATGGAAAGGCTTTGTCATTACAAATTCACTAAGCCTGCAGTGCTTTCTTTCCTCTTACAGAAATTTGACCTCAGCAGAACTGTCTAATTATTTAAGATTCAAATTCCTCTTTGAACAAAAAAGTTATTTTTTACATTTTATTAAAACCCCCATTCATAAAAAATGAAGGAAATGCAGAGGTGTAATGACAAGAAGTTCCCAGAAAATTCAGTGGAGAAGTTAAACAACTAGTCAGTGTTGTTGAAAGGCTCAGAAGTGTCCTCACCAGACTTTCAGGAGTTTCTGTCCCTTTCCCACCAATGTTGGTAAATGCACCATGTAAGGCAAGAAAGCCAGATAAATACATGGCAAATAGATTAGAGACTACTATGGTCTTCATTGCTTTGGTTTCCACAGGAAATGAAATTACATGCAATTCAGTTAAGAGAAGGAAAGAATCTCTAAGTGATTTTTTTTTTCCACTGCCACATTTCCACCCAAAGTCTTTGCAGCACCCAAGTGCACCAGATGAAATACATTCTAAATACTGTGCAGCTTTTCCAGTGAAAATTGTTACTTGATAGATTTATTATCTGTGTTTTTCTATTAAGTCTTTAGAGGACAAGAATACACCAGGTGGTATCACCTCATCATCCTCCCACTCTTTTTAATAATTGCTGTAACATCACCTGAGAAACAGTTGTTAGATTCATGACACAGGGGGAAAGACAAACACAAAAAAAAGAGACCCAGGTAGAACTGCCTATTGGGGGAATCTGCAGATGAGAAAGAGCAAATGACCAAGACCAAAATCGGAAGTATTATGCTTAATACCTTCATCTTGAGATGACATCTGCAAGGAAGAGCTGCATCACACCAGAAAACACTCTTAAAGGTAGTGGCTAATGAACTATTATCTTCTCTACCCATTGCCATGTCAATGTCATCTCATTACTTTCCTACTTTCCAGGAAAAAAACACCATCAGAATTACAATTCTGGGAAACAAGGTAGGGTTTATCCTCTTTTAGTACTTATTTATACTCTTGAATATTTTAGACTGAGTTTGTAACATGCTGCTTTCTCTGCACATCATTATAAAAACACTTTTGAAAGTTCCACCCAGTCAGGAATTACAAGTGCAATAAAAATCTCAAAGATCAGTTATTGGTGTTTTTAGTTATTGAAAACACCACAAATTTTACAGTGAAAAAAGCGATGAGGACTGAAAAGAAGAATCACAACTTTCTTGCAATTATGAGTATTCCTCATTTCAAGAGGAATACATTTTCATTGGAATTACACTTAATAAAGTGTTAAAATAATTTGATTTCAGTGTTTCAAAGTTAAAGGACACTTCTTTCAAAGTTAGAAGAGAATTCCCCAGGAGGAGTATTTACTGGCAAATGTAGTTGTTTTCCTCAAAATTTAGCATAGCTAGACATTAAGAAGCTCTGTATAAGTATTTTCACCATTGCTTCATTCAGAAGGAAACAAAATAATTGCTTCCCTTGACTATCTCAAGTCACATGCAGCTGGTTTTGGGGAATTTCTTTTCAGAGAAATTCTCCATAAAAGTAAATACAACTACAGCATACCAAGTGCAATAAAATCAATTATAGTACCTTTGTATGAAAGTTATCTGAGGTACACGTTACTCTTCAGATTTAAGTACTGAATTAAATACATCAGGGAACGCAGAAAACAGTTTATAATAACACTGAGTGCAGAGAAACCTATTTCTTAGCAAAATCTGTCTGATCTCACTGACACCTATGCTCATTAGAAACTGAATTATGGCTCCTAGTTTAAATGGCATTCAGAGGGAATATGGCAATAATAAAAGACAAAATGATGAAAAGCTGAGATAGGAAGTCATCACTACCTTTATCTAAAAGGGAACAAAAAACAAATTATTCCTGCTGCTAAACTGATGTGCAGAAACAAACAAAAAATCAAAACAAAGAGCATCAGACAATTAGAAAGGAAGACATAATTCACTGTGACATTACAGAACAGTCAGCAATGAAAACAGACGAGGCACAGGAAATACCTGGAGTAACAAAGCAAGGTGGTAGTCCTTTGAGATCGTGAAGAAGGAAGCAGGAAGGAGAGCCATAAAGTAAAAGAAGCAGAGTTAAGGTTTGTTTAAGCAAAGGTTCATAAGCCATTTAGAAAAAGTCTTTTATTCTTGTGGCGAATCACAAGCAGCTTTATGAGAACCAAAATCAGCACAAGTCACAAGAAGACTAAAACCAAGTGTTATGTGAAGTGATTACACTGTTTTCCTAAAGCCCTTGAAACGGAAAGAAGAAAAGGTGTTTCAGCTTCTGTGGCCATGTCTGAGATAACTGAAAAGCACTACCAAGTAAGCTTAGGAAAATAAAAGAATGTGCCACAATTGCAATGGTGCCTAGTGGAACAGAAGAAATAGTATACATGAAAGCACTCACAAAGCCATCACACAATAATTGGTCATTACTTTTGCACTACTGAAATTATGTGTTTTTTCGGCTTCATCGTGGACAAATCCTTCACCAAGAAGTTCACTTTGAAAACAGACATTCAATATAAAAATTTTCTTATGACTCCTTCCTAACACAGGAGAGTACAAAAGTCACTGTACTTCCAACAAAGAACGTAGGAGACTCCTATGTGCTATATATAGATTTACTTTGGCTACAGATTTTAGACAAATACAGGAATACAAATGCCTCTTCCTGAAAAAGTCCTAAAGACTTATTAAAAACCCACTATATTTATTATAGCATACTGAAAAAGTGAAAAGTAATTTCCCTACTTCAACAGTTCAATAGGTAATTCAATTCAGTAGCCATCAGTCCCTTCTTTTGCAAGGCCTTCTTTGAAAAGAACAAAAAACAGAGGGCTCCAAGAATTTCCTGTGTGTAGCCTCTCACGTTGTCAAGCAATTATGTTATATTATAAATTTCATAAATTGCTGAAAATTCTTCTCATCGCTAGCTAGGCCTGTGCTTTTGGGCTGTTTCCGATGCTTTTGGCTTTGGTTCTTAGAAACTCCTAACTTTCAGCACACTTACTCAAAACTACTATTTACTTGCATCAAGCATGTCCCTTCGTGTAAATAATTTCTCTAAGTAGTCTCATGCTTATACACCACTTCTCTGTCTCCAAAAACAATTTATGGAGAGCAATCACATTCCGTGTTAGCTTTAACACAGCTGAGTAAGAGAAATTATTCATTCCTAGTCTTCTCCATGCCCTGATCACTTTAGCACTTTTTTCCTCTGCAACTATTTCAATGTTTTGCTTTGTTCTTTAAAGAAGAAAGAAAAATAAAAATAGATGCCTTATGAAGCAGTCTTCAGCTCTGCCTGAAGTTCTTGTGAATGACCGTGTAAACAAAATTTGCCTGATTTCTGAATTACACAATTAAAAGAAGAAACAAAATTTTTACATATTATCAGGTATCTGAAGAATACAGTGCTTCCATTTGTTTCAAGATTCAAACACTTGCTGCTTTTCCTCTGTAAAGTAACTGTGATTTCTCTTTTAAAGTTTGGATTTGGTGGTAGTATTTTCATGTTTTTTTTGCTTTGTTTATTTTGGGTTTTTCTTGCTATGCATTACAGATATAATTGTATGTCAAGCACTCATATGCATATTTAATTTAACAATCTTTCTAATCAAGTATGATACTGAAGCTTGAATAAATTGTCTAAGCCTGAAAATTTTCTTATTAAGGAATATTTTCACTTAGCACAGGATTTATCTAGAATTAATAAAGTACCTCCTGTCCCTTTGCCCCTCATCTTTGCTTTACTTCTCACCTCTCTTTAGCAAAGACACAAGAGTCTGGGGGGAAAAAAGAAAAAAAGCACTATTTTTTCCCCATATAACTGAGTGACCAACACTACTTGACCCACATTGCCTTGTAAAAAGAGGGACAGTATTTCAGATGAACAATTAACTTGTCCCTGCCAATAAGAGTGCCAATTATGCATAAATAAAATCATTTGACAATCCATTTCAGCCTGATCATCATTTATTTTAAGACAGAGACAAGGCTTAGATGCCGAGACTAGAGAAGGAATATTGCAATGTAGGCTCACAGAATGATCAGGCTAGGAGGCACCTCAGGAGGTCTCTAGCCCAGCCTCCTGCTCAAAGCAGGCTAAGCTGTGAGATCAGACCAGCCTGCTCTGAGCTTTATTCAGTCAGTTCCTGATCAAATCCGAGGATGGAAACTGCATCAGCTTTATGGTCAAACTGTTCCCTTGCTTGGGTGTCCTCATGGCAGGCTCTTATGTCCCCCTGAAGGAGTCTTCTTCAGCCACTCCTCACAGGGCAAGTCCTCCAGCCTCCCTGATCATATGACCCTCACCTGAACTTCATCCAGTTTATCAGAATCTTTGTTGTGCTGTGGCCTCACTGGCTGCAGTATCCCAGATGGTCTAATGAGTGCTGCATGAAAAGGGATAATGGCTTTCCTCAACCTGCTGACTGTGTTCTTGTTAAAACAGCCCATCCCAAACACCTGTTCCAGTATTTTTGTGCAGAAGCACACAACCAATCTACAACTGCACTGTCACTTTAAGACCTGCCCAAATCTCTAGGATGAGTTAGTCAGGACTGGAATGGGGATCTAGGAGGTACCGCTCATCAATCCAAAGTACCTTTAGAACTTCCTGTGCTGTGTTTCAAATAATTTAAAAGTCTAAAACAAGCCCTGTTATTCCAGCAGTAGATTGGAACAGGTATCTTGTCACCTTGACTACTACAATCTACTACTGGAATATTACTGTAACCTGCCTTTTACTATCACACCATCTCCAAAGTTAAACATTTAATTCCAAACACATTTAAAGTAATTCTTAACATTAGAGACTTGTACTTTCAATTATACTAAGATCAAAATGAGAGAAATTTAGTGTAGAAAGCATTAACTCTACACAGTGAATGCAGACAATCCAGAGAAATCTGGTACCACAAATGCCCATCTAAATGCACCTGTGTATTTAACTTTGAAATTTCCCCTTTCAAACAGAGGCTTTATCCTGCATATTGAGCTACATGCTAAAGACTTATTCCACTGTAATGAAAATTCTTAGTTGTTCATGACATAGATCCTTCAGAAAATGCCCAGGCTTTTCACAGTAGAAGCCAATTCTGGCTACCTGCTTTCCTACTATTAATTTTGCAAAACCTTGCTACCTGGAAGGGCTCCCATGATACCAAAAATACTCAACTTCAAGATAACATGATTAAAGAACATGCTATTTCCAGCAGGATTTAGCTTATCCTGCTAAATAGCCTAGGTTTTTAAAAGGAAAATAAAAAAGCCTCACAGTGACAAAGAACTTCTCCTAAAAATCACAGAAAGATGACACAAGACCAACAAATTTATGTTAATTAGAATATGAGTAATATGAGTATTTTTCAAGACTTTTCAAACATTTCTTGATCTTTGCTGTCCACTTAATACTACCCATATCTGATCTTTCAGCTGTAAAATTAAAGAAGTCTCACTAACTAGAAGGCTCTGTTATAGTGCAACATAGAGTAAAAGCAGGATTATGTAATCACACACATTAAAGAAGAGAATGCCCTGCTGAAATTAAAATCATCCTGTAAGACAACATATGCTTCACAGTAAACCTCAAAACCAGGGCAAAACACACTGTGGATGAAGTTTTAAACATTCATCCAAGCTTCACATGGGACAGAAGCAAAAATACAAAAATAGAGAGCTCTACACCAATGTGGTAGGAAAAAATGTAGTCGTTATTTCTCATTAGACATATATTGATTGCCATGACATCGTTAAAAATACTAACTTCACACTAGTCCCTCACAACTTTCCATAAGATCAAATTAATAAAAGTAGACAGAGTAACTCTTTCCACACGGCACTTTTCATTGCAATTCTAAGTATTGAGGTTATCAGATATCAGGAAATAAGAAGGCAAGATTAAGAACAACTTTAGAATTTAACACAGATTTTATATGGAAGTTTTATATATTATTTTAAAGTTCGATATTATTTATCCAATCACCTTTCACATGAGAAAGCTGATAAGATGACCTTAATATTTTTCCTTGCAGATGATCACCAGTAGCTGTTTGAACTTATTTCTTATTATCCATTTCAAAGCTCTTACCTTCCAAAACAGAATACTACAGTGTCGACAAAAATGCAAGGTGTCCCCATACTGTTCCTTTATTGGGTAATATTTCTGAAGTGCAAAGTACATCAGCTTCCAGTCAATGTGACCTTTCTCTGACGGAATCAAATGCCTACAAAACTAGACATAAAATTAATATCTTCCTTTAAAACTGTTGTAGTCAAGTCAGGCGAAGGACAGGGGAAGGTGGAAGGAAGATAGTTAAACTGAAGTTTTCTAACTAGAATTCTTTGAAGTCAATATTATGACATCATACATCTCTGCAAAGCAGTGAGAGAGATCTGGCCACAAAAAAGATGGAAAGCAAACACTAAAAATAGGAGAGTGAATATTTGCCAAGAAAAACTAGGCCATACACAGCTGATCTAATTCTACTGTCTCAAAATTATTCTAATTATAGTCAATAAGTGTTTAACAAAACAGTATTTAGAGCTGTAAGCAATTAATTTTATCCTTTGAAAAAAAACAAACCACTCAGGAATGAGATTTAAAAACATGATTGTGCATTATGGATAGTGGCTTTCTGTTAAAGCATTATGGATTTAAATAAAGATCTTTCTTTAATTTTAAAAGCATATACACGTTTATTTTTCACATTCAGTTGTGATCTTTTAGAAGGATAGCAATAATTAGTGATTGATGCACTTCTTGAGGACCTAATCTGCATATAAAGATTAGCTGCTGCACAACAGCTATTTCTCCCCAGTTTGAGAGACAGATGAAGTTTATTAAGAATGCATTATAAAAGATTTCTGTTCCACTCAGTGTGGATTAATGCTAATACTTGAGGGCTTTCTTAATTCAGAAGACAATTTCTGAATGGGGAGAGAATAGCACTGCCTTTTTGACTTCGGCTACACTTCACTTTGTTTCCTAATGGCTCTCATTTTTTCCAAAAGTGCTCTTTAGATATCAATTTTGTTTTCATGGTTGGCTCAACAAACACACTGCAGAGGACAGAAAAAACCAACCTAACATGATTCTGTGGCTTATTAAGCCAGTACTCTTTTAAAGAGAAGAAGCAGAATTTGATATGGGAATATAATTAGATAATAAGAAATTGAATGTGAACATTCAGGAACACACTGGAAACACTGTGTACAAGAGTACTTTATGGAGCACAGGGACAGCTAATTTCACTGAAACCCTCAAGGATCTTTTCCCTGCATTACCCTAGTATAAAAAGTTCCTCTCTAAACAGTTTTGTCACTGTTCGATAGAGCTTACCGCATCTACCCTCCTCAAAATCCACTCAATTGCTACATAAGCTTCAATTTGTTATCCTTGTAACTCCACTTTGAATTGTTCTGGGTTTTCAGTTTGCTTTGTCTGTTTAGTTTTTCCACAGTTAATTCTAAAACCTTTCATCTCATAAAAAAAAAAAGTCTTATTTGCGTGAATGGTGCATGAGTTAATTGAGCTTCCCCATTACAATAATACTTAATCTCGTAGTCACCAAGCAAATTCAACCTGCCAGATTTAAGAATGGGCACTTTGGCTTCCTCAAGTACAGAATGTACTAAGTTTCAAAAGTTCTTCCTCCAGCTCTGATCAGGTATCTTCTACTTTCTTAGGTTTATTTTCACCTAGTCTGATTTTTCCCCAGCATTTATTAATGTCAGAAAATGAAGACAGTTCTGGAGTCATTCCTAGATTAAATTAATGCTCTTTATGAGGAAGTGACAGAAAAGTACGGTTTTTCTTTCTGTTATTAATTTCAAAGCATTTGTTTTAGTCTTCTTAGCAAAAAGACAATTTGGCTTCTCCAGAATTTTCATATAGCTTAAAAGTTTGAGCAACCTGTCTGCCTACCTTAGCTGGTAAAGCAAGCTCTACTTCAGAAGAGCACTTTAGAGGTATCCTCTACAACACTGGTTAGGCAGTTTGTAAAAAGCTCATCTTGCAATCATTGTGCAGTAATCATGAGTATTCTCTGTATTTGGGGCTTGACTCCTCCTAAATATTGCATTCTGTGTTATATACTCATTATATCTGTGAGCTCAGTATAACTACTGGGCTGCATCCTTATATTATTTTTAAAAGCGAATGCAAGGAAACAGCTCAGTAGTTATCCTAAACTCACAGACACACTGAATGCAGTATTTAGGAGAAATCCAGCCCCAGATACAGAGAATACTCAGAATTACTGCACAATGATACACTTTAATCTCAAAAAGGGCAAGTTCATGCTCCATTATTAGTATATGATATCAAGAAGGCTACATTTATACAACACAGTTTATTACCTGCTTTTCTGCAAAATGGTACTGGCAGAGTTTTTTCCACAACTGTCTGTCTTCACTAAGCATGTATAAAGTTGGGGTCACTTGACCCAGAGTAATAATGTCCCAGCCATCAGAGAACCTGTATAAGATGTTATTCAGCATATGGAGAGGGAGATCGCTAAGCGTGAGTCCATTGTTGACTTGCTGGAAATAAGAGTTGAAGACTTTTAGCTACAAAAACATGACAGCAAAAGGACAAGCAAGATTCTTTACTTTAGAGGCATTTTAGGTCTTAGTTTAGTTTTTTCAAGTTATTGAGTAAAATCTACAGTTAACACTTTACTACAATTATTCTCTAACTGCTGCTGAAAATTTAAATGACTAATGGTACAGAAGAAGCAACAAACTTTAAGCTTTATAATTCATAGCTTTCCTATTGTTAAAATAAACATATCCTAAATTCATTATTTAAGTTTCAAATATTTTTTGAAACACTGCTGTTCTCTCAAAATAATATTATGCAGTCTTGAAAATTATAATATAGTCAATTCCATCTATAGTGTGCTAAAGCCTTAACCATAAGAAAGGCATGAACCAATTATTTCTAACTTGTTGGATCACTACAGTTTCTCAATTTTTATTAACAAACCAAACACATGTCAACTTGCCTTAAGACAACTAGAGTACAGAATAGAATACACAACACAGGACTGAAGACCAGAGATATAAAATGAAAGCATTTTGGAAGTCAAAGCTAGAAGACAGCAGGATAATTTCTGAAGTCTAGAGAAAGTTCCCCCTCATTTATAAATGAGAAGATCTGCAGAGGTGACAGATGAGAGCACTGAGAAAGCTTTCATTAAGACCACACACCTCTGTGAACCGTAGTGGGGTAAGCTACAGCACAGGTCCTACACAACTAAAGCTGGAGCCCACATTGCCAGGTGGCAGAGGCCCAGCAGGCTGGAGGCAGAGGCCCAGCTGGCAGGGAGGGAGCATGGGCAGCTGCCAGCCCCAGGGAGCAGAGCTGCCCTGTCACAAGGTGGTGGCAGCACAGCAGCCCTGCAGCCGCAGGCTCACACTTGTCTGTTTGATTCGCCTTGCTTATAGACCAGGCTTTCCATAGAGTCATCTGGTACAAGCACTGCTGGGGCTGTCCTCTGCTGAGGAGTGAGTATGTGAGCACTAAAGATGCAAGATTTCTCAGGGATACTTCAGCCACTGTAAAACAGCTCCAAAGGAAGTGTCACACTGGAAGGAAACAAGCGCAGCAGTAACTGCACTGTCTCAGAAGTGTCTCTGCTGTGGTTGCCTGGCACATGAAAACTGCTGAGACCAGGTTTCTCATTTCCCCTTCCTATTCCAAAAGCAGCTGGTTTATTTAGATAACCAGCTCACACAGAAAGGACAATTTCAAACTTTCATACCTGAACGATAATAGATAAAATGCTTGTATGACTTTACAGTGAGCAATATCTTACAGCATTTCTTCCTGGAGTAACCCAGTCAGATTAAGAAAAAAATTGTCTGCTTATCATCAAAAAATTCCACTATAAAACCCTGGACCAGTGCATACCACATGCTTTGAACACAGCCACATGAGGAGAATCCAGATGCTGAAGTAATTTTTTTTTTTTTTTACAAAAGCAATTGTGTTAATGAATAAATCTGTAGAATTGCTACTTGAGTTGATACACCTCCAAAATGTGTTTTAGATTTTTATTTCTTCAGTTTTAGAAAATTTATTTTGGAATTAAAAACTGGGACTTTTCCCCCATGTCTATCTGAAAAACTAGAGATTTTTTTTAAACTTATTTGAGAGGAGAAACAAATTCTATCTATACATCTCTACTACAAATCAGCAGTACAGACACCGTAGCAGTTTTCATTAGAGAAAAGCTATTAAAGCATTAGAAAGTTAAGTTGATGCCAATGAGTTAATTTCACATTACTTCTTTATAAAACAAAACAAGTAAAACTGTTTAAAACGTACTTGAAACTTGGTTCACTTACAAATCCTCATGCAATATTCAACATAATTCCCCTCCCCCAAATATTAATTAATATGATTAAATAATATACCTTGTTCATTTGAAGATTTTTTAGTTGTTGTTGCCACAGAAGGATAGTTTCTAATCGGCAAATCCAAATATTGATGTTGCCCACCAACACAGATTTTCCTACTCCCCTAATAAGTATACAGAGAGTAGAACTCAGATCTTGTAGAAGATCTTTGATCAGTCGTGGATTATATTGGTCTTCCATAACTGGAAAAAAAACAAACCAAAGACAATTTTGGTTGACAGAGTAAACCAAGCTAATCAACACTTTTTTTAGATGAGTTAATTAGAACTCAATTGTTTGCGTACAAATAACTGCCCTAATTCCCACCATGACATTCATTGGTGCTATTCCTTATGCACAAGATCAATAATAAACAATTTCACAGGCAAATTTGATGCAGAAATTCATGCTATGCATTTAATGAACTTAATGTTAAAGAGGTAGCCATAAATCCAATTTCTTCAGTTCAAAGCAGACAGTATAACATCTCCATTTAGTATGGTTACCAGAAAAAAATTAAAATCAATATAATATAATGGCTTTTTCTTAAAATAATCAAAAGCTATGTTTTTTGAGTCTCAGTACATCATGCAAACTTAAACCCAAACATTTTATTAACCTAAAAGCTTTCACACTTTGTGAAGAGTATAATTTAACAGTACCCAATAGTTTTTGAATAGAATCTAAATGTCACTTAATTTCACCAACCTGTTTCAATAGACTTTATTCAATAACTAAGAGAAAATAACTTACTGCAATCATGGGATGGGAACTACGAAATCTGGCACTAAGTATGCTATTGTTCTGTCTTGCAATGTAAAAATGGTAATAAAACAAAAAAACAAAACAAAAAAAAAATCAATTGATAGCTTAGTTACTGCAATTAAATCTGAACAGCCAGACTACAAATCCTTAGGTCTTACCCTTCTGCACGATTTTGTCCAAAATATTAAAGTAGTTCTTCTGTGCCGCACCACTCAGTGAAGTTAATTGGGATTTTGCAATTAACTGCAAAAGCTATGACAAAAAATTAAGTCAGAAGAATGACAGAAAAAAGGATGGTTTTAAATGCACACTTAATGCACCCATACTCACCTACAACAGCCTGCATTGGCATTTTGTGAAAATATAACTACAGAGTTCAGAAGACAAAGTAAGACATGTGGAAAGCTTTAAGCATTCCCACTGGTATCCCATTAATAATTTCTGAAGGATTTACACTTTCAAAATGCTGTACAAATACTTATCTCTGGTGCTTATCTCTGACAAAGCACATGACACAGATTTTATGAGTTATAGTGAAGCAACAGAGAGAGTCTGTTTTGAGGGCTCACAAATACAAATGTGAACTTAGATGTGGCTGGGTCCTGAAGTCCCTGTCAGATTTGGTGGCCAGGAACATCACTCCAAACTGATACCAGCTACCAGAATTACAGCTTCTGAGAGAAAGTATCATACTGGTCAAACTGAAGTGTGATGGATCTAGTGCACTACTTTTTACTCATGGAGAGGAAATAGCCTGTTTTGCCTAAAACTAGGGAAAAAAAATTTCTGTGTTAGACCTACATTCAGGTCCCTGGTAGAATAAACCACAGCAATCTAATAATGAGCAGTGTATAAACCATATCAGTACCTTTCCCTTAACTATTATAGTAAGAATCTCCTAGTTGTCCACACATCTGTCTCTGAAACTACTGTGAGCAAAAAAGTGACAAGAACAATGGCAATGGTTTGGGGCAAAATAATCAAAACAGCTTAAGTTCTTGCCACACAATGCCAAGCTATAGCTACTAGAGGCAGCCCTTGCTCCATTCTGGCACATTTGTTTTTACATCTCAGATAAATTTTTGTAGCTGATAAGAACCATTAGCTCTTCAAAAAAAAAAAAGGCTTCTCATAATGAGACACTTTGATGTTGTGAGATGTTGTGACACCACTGACAGCAATGTTTAGAGGTATGGCACTGAGCTTGGCAATTGCACTTTGTAACAATGAGTTCAGGGCCAGTGTTCTCAACGAACTGGAAAGGGAAAGCGCAGAGCAGAAAACAGCATTCCCTACAGAGTGCTCCAGTGTAGGGTAGCATCAAGTGTTGGCACAGTGGATGAAAAAGACTAAGCTTGTCAAAAATTATATTGTATCTTCAATTCTAAAACACCAATTTGACACTTCACTCAACATTAATTTTCCTCGGGAGGAAGAAAGAATACACCTGTTCTGTCCCTGATTTAATAACATTACTTCTGGCTTCTCTGCACAATCTCTGACAAAACATTATGTACTATGAAAGAAAGAAATAATTGTCTTGATGTATTTAAATACAAGCAATCTAGTCTCAAAAACTATATAAATAGATATCAGGATTTCTTTGTTGGCTTTTTCAAAGCCTATTAGCTTGATTAATAATTTAGAACACATCTAGAGGTCTCTGGCAGTCTGCCCGTTCAAGAAAGTAGGTACATTTCTCTTGATTAATTAAAAAAAACCATCAGTTATGTCACTCAGTCTAAAGATCAAATCAAAGAAACAAATTCCACCTGACTGATTTTAATGAAGATTCCAATTTCAGTGGAAGTTAATATGCAAGGATTAAGACAATTTTAGCAAAAGCAAGGCAGCAGGGAGTACAAGTTCCTCACATGCTGATGCATGCAGAGCCAGGGCATATGTCCTCTACTAGAGATTGTAACTTTGAATGGATCATCTGTTTATTCAGAAGCATTTGGACAAAACCCATCCATATCAAATGCAATGTATCAGAATTTAACAGCTATAAAGTTATCAACACACTACAGCACCAACAAATATAAATAACTAACTGATCCTACCTTCTCCCCCTCACTGCTCATCCTAAAAGGATGCTGGACAGACATCAATATTAACTTTTAATAACGAATGGTGTATTTTTTGTTAGTTGGAGAATCACCTTGATGGTCTGGGATCAAAGAAGAGCTAGAGTAGGGTTTGGTCTTTAAAAACAGTATTCTTGATTTTACCTTGCTATCAACAAACAGCCACCACTTCGGGGGAACTGATGCAAAGACATAATTAAAGTTTTGTATTTGTAAAACAATTCTAAATTTTAAATCTGCAAATAAATTCTGAAACATTTAAAGGATTTTGAAAGTCTATCTATTATTTTAAATTTGACCAGATTTCTTAGGGTCTGCTATTAGTAGAATAATGGTTTGAATTGCAAAGCCAAGTTCTGAATTTTAAAGTACTGCTCCTTCCTCAATGATCTTAAGCCTAGCTGACTAAATCAACATTTTCTATTTCTTGGTGAACAGAAGAAAAACTGGTCAAGGTGCTTATGCTGGACTTTGCACTTTGAGTTGATCAACTGTTTTGAGCAACACAGTTTAGGCCGTGCAGCATCTAAAACAAATGCAAAATTCTAGATCTGCATTCCTTTTACCTGCTTGCTCTTTAAGTGAGGCACCCAAGGCTGACAATTTTTACCAAATCACCTTTTCTAAGTGCTTTGGTTTTTCTTCTTCCTACTGTTCAAGGCTGCAGAGTCTCAGGAAGGATCAAGGCTCTTGATTCTGCTTCCAAAACAGCATTAAAAAGTAATGCTCTAAACCACAGCACATACATATACTAGAAAAAACCCAAACCCTGCAAAGGGAGCAAACCAGGCAAGTACGTTAACCACCAGCCTTGAAGCAAATCCTTTTTGCTTTGTTTCCACATCTCTTGTTTTTCTGAAAGTACAATACATTGCCTCAGCTTCACAGGGATGGATAGAATGTATTTTCTCTCCAAATAGTCCACAGCCTAATGGTAAGGGTGTTCTCCCAGTATGTTTATTTAATTTTTATTTCAAGTTCTGGATGCATTCCAAGAAATACAATACTTGTGAACAGCCTCACCACTGAACAGAACTATAGTCCTGATATGACTCACATTTTGAGCTTCTATAGGAGTTGAGACATGCAGTTTATTACGTCAAGTTAGGTAATAAAATAAACCTAGGGCTAGAAAGAGATCAGTATCCCCAAAATAGGCATTCTGAGTGGGCACCTGGTGAGGCATTAAGGTAATTAAGGCTGGAGTCTCACGTTTTAAGCAATGTTAACAAAGATAAATGCATAGATATCTTGTCCTTGATTAAAAAAAAAAACAAACAACAAACCTGCAATGAATCACAGGACTGTAAGAAGTAACAGAAATAGCAAAAAAATTTACACATCAAATTATTCTTCTGGAAATTGTTATTTGAAACATATTTGAGATGCAGCAAAATACATTTAAGATTAATAACACTTCATTATATTTGGTTGTATAGAAATTATTTTACTTTTAAAGAGAGTTCATTACCCAGACTGATGAACAACAACTGAAACTACCATCAATGTTTCCCTCTAAATAACACAGCACACTGGCTATCCTCTGAAAGCTACAGGCTTTTCAGACAGCCATATGATGAGTTTTTACCAAATAAAATTTACTCAGTTTAAAGTTGCTTCTTGCATTATAAATTGCATATGATCGGTGTATTTTTACAATTACAAATCATCATCTGTTCAGTGCCTTTTGTACACACAGGCACATCAGTGAATGCATTTTTAAAATATGCATATCAAGAAAGAGCTTACTTTGACCACGTAATTGAACCTCCTGATGTCCTGAATCGCACTTGAAAAGTCTAAGCGGTTAAAGGCTTCTCCCAAGGTGCAGTAGCCATGTCTCTGAGAAGGGGAAAAACACACTTTAAATAGAAGGAAACAAAGACAAAATTGAGCAAAACATTCAGAACTGCACTCTGACACACAGCTGATGCTAATGGATACCATGCTCCCTGGAAATATAGGGCCTCTAGACTGAAGAGTTATTTATTCTACAAGAAATTAAATGAAACCAGATACACTATTTGTAAATATCAAGTATGTAGGCAAGGCCTTTCAATTCATACTAAATGTGTAATCTGGCATCACTGGTATTTGATTTCCCTGGGAACCTACTCCACTCTTGCATGGCCACAATGCTGGCACTCCCTCATGGCTATCACAGCCCCCATTTGCCATGCACAAGGAAGAGCTTGCTTGTACAGCTGTCTGAGCCTACAATTCTGAGAATTATCTGATTCACGCTTGAGGGTGAGAACACAGCTAGTTGCTTCTGGGATCAGAAGAACAAACAGTCGCAACATCTAGAATTTATTTTCTAGAAGCTAGAAAATAAAGGCTAGAAGCTTAGGCACATTTTTTTTAATGCACCAAGAGCAACTGCTTTTTCTTTTGGTACTTCTCCACATCCTAATGTGAAAATGGAAGTATCAGAGGCTGTTGAGAACAACTTAAGGTGGTAGTAGCAGCCCAAAATTACATAGGATTATGTTAGCTCAATACATTTAGAGCCACAAAGCCATATTGGAGCCCAGGACCAAATAAACTGAGGCTAGGAAAATCTCTAACTGGTAAAATAGAGTCTTGCAGAGCAGTGTGCTACTATGATTTTATTAGCCCAGGGAAGGAGGGGGATAAATAATTATTTAAAGCTCATTCCTAGATAGATTTCCTTGGCAAATTATGAGATGGTGACAAATTTTGAAGTACAAATAATGTTCCTTTTTGCAACCCAGTGAATGCTTTCCCTGCATGTACCCAAGTGAGACAGGACAGTTAAGAATTCACTGCAGAGAGGTGGTGATAATTACTGCCTGTTGGTTAATAACCAAAATCAGGATTGTACTGCTTGCTCATTCAGCTGACATTCCTCAGACCCAAACACACTACACATTTCACAATATGCACACCTTAGCTTCCTTACATAATATGCACACACTTGCTTAGCTAATAGGAGTGAATTAACACATAATCAACAAAACTTTTGTTGAAATTTAAATATTTGTGGCTGTTCTCTGGCTAAACAGTTATCATTAGGTCATGCTTAAAACATGAACATAAAAGACATTTCCCTGAACAGATTTCTGTGAAACTACAGCTCTACATTTCCCAGTATACCATCATGACAAAATCATTCAAAAAACATCTCCAATTTCATTTCAGCCACATGCATGCACTTGTTTTGGTTTTCTTTCATTTCAATGTTCTCCCACAGCATGTTTCATATGGTTTTTATCAAGACTTTCCCATCTTGTCATTTTGCCCTTAAAACCAGTATCCAGTTTGGGAAAAATGTTTCCTAGTTGTGAGACTGCTATTTCAAAATCAAGAAAGATTAGAATCTGTAAGAAAACCTAGAGCCTCTAAATTATGTTTTAGATTAGTTTAAATTGTTGCTCTGAATTTCTTGATTCATGTATTCTTATTCCTTGCTACTTTCTTAACCTACTACTCTAAGCTTTTAGATTTATACAAAGAATTACTTGAAAGATTAGTGTTTAATTCTAACCATGCCTGGTTTCCCTTTTATATTAAAAGACTCAAACAAACCTGAAAGATGAACGGTCAAATATTAAAAGGTAACCAAAATATTTGGTCCGCTGTCTGAATGGACAAGGAACAAAAGCAAATATCACACATCACTAGTACACCAACTTCTGCACAAGTAGGGGAAAAAAATAAACCCTATATATATGGGTTATGATGGACACCAATGCATGATTTTAGGCTATTTGTATTTTGGCCTCAATGTACTTTGAAACCCCAGCTTACCCTAATCACTCAAAGCCTCACAATGACTGGTACCAGACTGTTGACCCCCTGTTCCTCCTCACCCTAATTTGAGATGGCACAAAGGGAAAAAGCGTCTTGAGACTTCTGCAGACCAATCTAAGTAACCTCATCTAGAGGATAAAGCAGAAAGAGGGCTGTCAGTCTGGTGAAAGGCTTTAAAGTACCCTTCAGATGCAGACAGTCTCTGGGTCACTGGTCTACAAGGTCTGCAAAGTCTTGCAGTATGTCCTTTTATGTAAGCTCTCATCAATAGTATGCCCCTCCTGAGTAAAAAGCTCTGTACTCTCTCTCTCAGCTCTAAAATGCAAAACTACTTTTGCCTGTATGAATACAGTTATCAGCCTCACCTCCTTCCCCCTCTCCTGGCTGTCACTACCATGTGGATGTAAAACCTCCTTACTGGTGTTCAAGTCCCATACATCCCAGATAGCCATGGCAATCAGCATAGGAATGAATCTCACACTTCAAGATAGTTTAATCTCTACATACAATGGATATATTTTGACTCCTGACTTTCCAAGAGGTCAGACCAAGTGCTTTCATATTCCTCTTACATGTACATGATACAGGTTATATCCCAAACTGAAAGCATGTGGACTTTGTGAAAAAAAATCCTTTTTGTAAAGTTTGAAACTGATGTTTTACTTACTTCCATTCAGACTTACACCAAGATCCCAAAATATCAGGTGGCTGCCTGCAAGCAACTTTTTTGGGGATATTTCTCTGGTTTTGCAAATACTTTCAATTTTAGTTCAGAGACAGTAGAAAGACAGATGGGCTTGGATAAGTAGCAGAGAACTGTATGTCTGTGCTTGTAAGTTCCCATATCTGTGCCACAAAGACCTACCTAGAAGTCACTTTGCCAGCTGCCTGTGCCTCACCATGTGCAGGTGCCCAGTGCTGCCAATGAAGAGAGTTAGGTATAGCCCCTAAGACCACATGGCAAAAATACTTTTTTCAATATACTGTCTGTCAATTAAGAACCATGAAGATTTTAGGAATTGACCCACACCATGCAGACTTACTTCCTTGGTGCTTTCTTTATGAACATAAATCCACTTTTCACGATAAAAGCCTAAAATAAAATCAAAATATAAGCACTTTAGGGTTCCACATTAGTTAATACCTTCCAGAAAAACTCAACTAAACATACAACTTTCAATGAAATGCTTCATAAGATAGCAGAAGAGTTTTAATGAGGGGGAAGTTTATAAAGGCTGGAAAAATAACAAAAAAATTTCACAAGTTACGGACTTCATGAAAATAATAGAAAAGTTACATAAATGTTGTTTTAAAACAACAAGAGTTGGCACACAAATGGCAGATGAATGACAACTTCTGTCAGCTGTGACCAATCACTGACATAACAGTGGTCCTACATAATTCCTAACTTTTTTTATACAACAGGCTCCTTAACATTTGAAAGTACAGCAGATATAGTCAATGCTTTTGATCCTGACTACTTCACCCCTTTAATCTATTTTCTTCTGTACAGGTGCCTGTTCTACATTGACTTGGTTCAACTAACTGCAGAGGACTGCAGGGAAGTCAAGGATACAAGACTAATAAAGGCAACCAGGCTGACCTTCAGCTTTTACGAGTCTCCCATGTTGTCAAATGAGACATACAGCCCCTCGAATCTTCTGAAATACCTGAAACTCAGACTAGCCTGGAAAAGCTTGCAGCTTTCTGCAACACCATCTCTCTAACAATTTTGGGGATATACAAATAACAGATCATTTCAAGATGCAAGCCTTAGAAATGCCAAGTAGTTGCTAACCAACTTACCTACTCTACCAAATTCTCTGCTCCAGTAAGTTACTTGCTGTCATACACATTTGCAGTCCAAAGTACAACTCATCTTTTACAAATGAGAACTGATAAAAAGACTTTCATATTTTAACTTTTTAAAAGGGACTTCTCTCCAATAAATTAATTACTGATAAAATCTTTATCAAGAGATATGATTATTATGACAAAATGTATTTATTGATTAACTGATTCTGGAGTTGTATGACTAATTAGATCTTGAATTAAACAAAAATAAACCATCTCCTTTGGGAAGCAGAAGCTCCCATAAGCATCCAGAAGAATTTAATCTAAAACTAGTCCACAAAACATAACCATGGTTAGTATCAGAAGATACCTAATACTCAGGAATTACTATTCTTAAATGAATTACCTTTGGCTCTTTGAAAAAAATCCAACACAATAAATGATCGATAACACAATTTCAATTAAGACATATCACTTTTGACACCAGAATTTGTTGCCAATACAGAAACAGACATAATTTGGAAGGCTACTTTATAGGTGACTATAACATGGCTATTTGAACATTTCTCTGAACCTAAATGAGTCTTCTAAAATAAATGAAAATACCCAGCCTTACACTGTGAATCTGTGTTATTCCTAAAATGATCTTTTTTCCTTTTCTTGGCTGCAAACTCACAGTCTTCAGTATTGTAGACTTCTTCATTCTCATCATCCCCAGTTATGATACTGAAATATAAACATCTAATTAGAATAGCAGTAATTAAATATTTAAGATGCATACATCTTACAATTTTCTGCATTAAAGTCTACTAGCTGAAAAAAAAAATCCTATTTTTAGTTAAGATATTCTACCTCATTGTCTATAGCAACATGTATCTGGAGAGAAGCTGTCTTCTTTTCTTCCCAAAGGGGTTGAATTTTGTGCCAAAGTGATTAAATATGCAGAAGTATCTTTCTAAGAGGTATCTTGTAAGTCATTACTGACATTCAGGAAGGACTGGCTAAGGAGACAGAACTAGCTGGAAAACTTTAAAACTCTGCAAAGTCCTGGCGTACAAAAATCCATTATTTGAAGTGGACCAAGCCTTCACTGCACACAGGTAAAAAGCCTCTGAAGAACTATTGCACATCACATCCCTGTATAGGCAGAAAGCCAGCAAAGAACAACATCTCTCTTACTACTGACACCTTTGGGGCAAACCAAGTCCTTCTTTTAAGAAACTCTTGATTCACAACTCTGCACATACTACAGGTATCATGGCACTATTTTACCCATGATTTGTACAGCATCAAGAGCCAAGTGGTCTGTCTCTGCCAGAGAGACTCAATTCTGTCATTTCTGACAGTTAACTACATAACACAGCACTGAGGAATATACCAAATGCTTACCTATACTGAACATAAAGTATGAATATTAAAAAATTATTGAAAATATTCTTTAATAAGCTGACATTTCTAAAATGCATATGCATTTAAAAACTGTCTGTACTACAGGAAATCTACACAGCTTCATAAAATTTTCTTTCCAGTTTTGCAGATAACCATAAGGACCAGCAACAAAGATAAGAATGGGTGTTCTCTTTTCTAGCACTGAGAAGGAAGATACTTCATATGAATGCCATGGTCTTGGACAGATAAGAATAATGAAGGATGTATGGTAATGAAGTTTAACAGGGGGACTTTTTTATTTCTACATTACTGCTCTTTGGCAACAAAGTTGTATATGAAACTCCTCACATTCATTACTATTTTTAATCTAAATTGCTTTTTATCACTGCCAGTTTGAACTTCAGATTAAAAAAACTGAACACTAAACTGAAGAACAGAGGTTTTTTTCCAAAATAACCTGTATTCTGGGCATTAAGTGATAAAAATCAAATTATTTTAGTCTATTGCTACTAGGTTACAGAGTTAAAATTTTCAGGTTTGAACCATCTGTTAAACAACACTGTAAACATTTTTTGGCTTTTGAATTGTTCTAATCAATACATGCAAGCTCAGCTTAAAGATATACAAGATGATTTAGAAAAATAAAGTTGGTTTCATCTTAGCTTTTTTTTTCAGGATTTAAACCTAACATACCTCTGCATTCAGACAGTGCTCAATCCAAGGTGATGGCCTTAGTTCAGTATTTAATATTTTAAAGCCGGGGATAAAGACTCAATACCTTAAATATTCTATGCAATGGTGCCAAATATCGCATCTGGTCAAACAGCAAAAGAGTTCAGAGAGAAGAAACCAGCAAGAGACAAAAGCAAAGCAACTGACAAAAGCAAAACATCAACACAAGTTATTTGATTATGTAACATTCCAATCCATCAGTCTGGGTTGTCTTTTTTTCCCCCCTAAAGCTATCAAAGAGGAAATCTCTAAACTCACTAAAATTAATTTAATTATGATTTAACATACTGGCTGCATCACCACATCATGTCAGAAGCTATGGCAGAAGCTGCAGAGTTGCTACAGAAACAGAAATTGAGCCCAAAGTTCCCAGATCTTTATCATCCTAACAGATACAAGACCAGGGAGATAGGTTCTGATACTCTGCAACATAACCCAAGCAGCACAGAAACTCCTTCATTCCCCTCAACCCAGAGCAAGCAATGGGAAGAAGATGGGAGGCCACATTCCTGAAGGCCTGCTTAGAAGAGGAAGGTTAATATTTAAAGATTCCTTCTTTTGTTCCTGGATCGAAGTGTCTCCCTAGAAAGTAATTTAGACCAGTAACATACCTGAAGTGATTTGAAGCCCACTCCTGATACCCCATATGATACACTTGCTCAAGCATCATACAAATAACTAAGGCAGCTTAAGGAGTCAATTAACATAAGGAATTTTGAAGATGACGACTGTTATTTCAAACATTTTTGTCTAGCATTCAAATTTGCCTGTGACACAACTGGAATTCCTCATCTCTTTAGAGAAAAGCCAAATTGGACTGTTACCTCTGAGGATCTTCTGAGGCTTTATTTCCTCATGTTCTGTCCCACATAGAGAGTCTTTCTCTACTCACATGTAAACACCACTCTTCTTGACAAACCTTTAGTTTGAAAACAATGAATGAAAGCAAGGGTCCCAATAGGCATCAGAAGAATGGGACAGAAATACAGTTACCCGGTGACTGCTAGCATTCCTTCCAGAAATCTGCAGAGCTGCTTGACAAATAATAAAGCTGCTCTGCTGTTCCAAAAGCAACCTCTGCCCACTCTAACACCAAGCTAAGATAGAACCAAATCAAGTGCTGCACGTGCCATATGGTGTAACAGAAGCCTTAATTTAATGTTTTTATTATAATACTACACGTGACATTTGAGTGCACCTAGCAGGATTTAAATACATACATAATACTGCCAATTTACAGCTATTCTTACTCTCTTGTCTTGATGACGCACTTCATAAAAATTATTCTAAAGCTTTTAAAAGCAAAGTACCTGGTGTTCTAAGAACTATAATATCTCAGATAAATCATGTAACAATATCAGTTTTTCCAAAAAAAAGTAATTTCATAGCGGTATTTAAATAACCTCTTGGGTATGACACTTAAAATGATGGAAAATGTGACAGGGCTATCTGAGCTCCAACTATTTTCCCTCATCCCCTTGCTTCTTTTCATATGGCCCTCAAGCCATGCAATTATATACAGAGACACACTGAGTATTTTAGAAGTGACTCTTGCAGCTTGACCATGGAAAATCCTGAGCTAAGTGCATAAACCAAATGATTTTGTCATTTGACAGACCTATTGTAATATTATCTACTAATAGATTAAAATCAAAGGACTTGTATCCAGTGCCAAAATCACTCTTGTGAACACGGTACCTCACAGAATTAGACAAGAGACACTGCAGACTGAAATGACTATCCTGCCAGCCCAAGTAAGTAGTTCATATAAACCTAACACACAAAAAAAGTAAATATCATCATCATGAAAATCTTCTTAGTCTAATTCTCTTTCTTTTACCTCAAAAGGAACGCACAAGACAGCTTTACTCCAAAGTTGAAGTTTGGCAAGCAACTCTATCTACATTATCTCTCACAGAAGAGAATAGAAGCAAAAGTAGAGTTTCAATCAACTACATAGCTCAAATTTATTTTCTTATAGAGGAAAACTGCTGTAACTGCTCCCTAAAAACCCTATACTAAAGAACTGCCTTCAGAAGAGATACCTACAGAATATTTTAATGAAAAAGTTTATTCCTTACAATGGATGTAAATAAACAAAACCCTGCTAGAACTGCCAGACTGGCATATACCACCATCCTTATCACAGGGCAGCTTACAGAGAGACAAACAGGTATTTTTGTACTGTTTACTATATGCTTCTTCTACAAGGAAGCACTTTATCAAGTCTCATTCTTCTTTTAGTGCTATATCATGTTAACAAATTTCATAAGCCAAGTTATCTTCAATATGCCCCATAATTATTTCTAAATAGCATAAGATGGTACAGAGAACCAGCCAGCAACCCATCTCACTGTGCTGTACCACAATGTGAAGCCCTGCCCATGACATAGAAGAACCCCAAGCCTGGGTATATGCTGGGTACACACTAGATCAGAAGCAGTTTTGCAGGAAAGGAGGCAGGAGTCTTGAGGATAAGTAGCTGAAAACAGGTCAGCAGTGTGCCCTTGCATTATGTAAACCAACTGCACCCTGGTTTGAGCTATCAAAAGTGTATCCTGCAGACTGAAAGACACAAACATCCATCTTTATTTGGTATGAGTACTCATCTGCAGTCTAGTTTGGGGCTCCCCAATACAATCAAAACATTGTCATACTGGACCAACGCCAGTGGGGAGTCACAAGGGTAAGAGAACTGACCTTGCTCAGTGTTGAGAGCTGGTGGTGGAGGGAGATCTGATTGCTGTCAGTTTCTAATATGAGGCTATAAATAAGATGGAGTGAGACTGTAAGGTTGGAGGAGGTGGGCAGTGGTAAGTCAAGTGGTAATGGACACAATCTGTGATAAGAGAAATTCTTACTAGACTGAGGAGGGCAGGGAGAAATGACACAACAACACACAACAAAATAACATTGACAGTAACAGAATTCAAAACAGGAGCCAAGAGAAGAACTTCCATTCTTGGAAAAGCACAAAGCTGAACTGGGCAAGGCCCTGCAGAACCCAACCTCAGCTGGCCTTGCTTTGAGTACATGTTTCAACCAGATGATGCCCAGAGGTCATTTCCACCCTAAATTGTTCCATAATGTTGTGTAAATAGACATTAATTGCAGTTTAGCAGCAGAACTTAAATGGCATATAAAAAGTCCAAGTTATAATCAGAGATCTAAAGTTAAAAGTGTAGTGAAATTACTTCAAAGTAGTGCTACTATGCCAAGACATATCAACTTGAATTCTCTAGTCTGAGTTTGAACAACACACATACATTTTAGACAGAAACAAAATTAAGAATCAAAAATTAAAGCCACAATTTTTGGTTCCAGAAGAGTTCAATTCTAGGGTCTCCAAGACTAAGGAGGAAAAAAAATTTAAAACCAATCCCGTATTTTTGCTCAAAGAAGAAATAAAAATACCTCACCTTGCTCTTCGGGGAAAAGATACATATATACATTTATAGACACATACAATTATGAGCAGAAGTCTTAATGGTATTCACAAAGACTGATAATTCCTTTCATACTTACCAAACAGTATTAATTAAGCAACCTACATGTTACTTATTTTTGAAGCAATTTGCACAGCTGCTAAATACTTATTAGATTTCCCTTAATTTGTCAAGTATATTATTAAAGATGTGAAAGAGAGAAGTTTTTTTTCAAAGGTATTTAAGGCACCTTTTACTTTGGAGGCTTACTGAACATTCTTCCAGACAAAGTTTTGTATCCACGGTGGCCAGACTGTGTGGATAAAAAAGTCCAAATGAGATCAGTGACAGATGAACACAAAAGGAAAAAAGGCATGAAGAAAACAGTAGGTTAAGCTTAATAATAATGCTTCACTGCTTGATAACTCCCTTGAGGATTGTTTCACAAATTTAGAAAACAGGTGTGTGACTACAGCAAGTCCTAGCTTCCCAGTAAATTCCCTCTCTAAACCAGATGAGTTATCATTTACTGGACTAAAAACAAAACACTGAATGTTCCCTTTCCTCATTATGAGCACATTATGCTGGAATTTATGACCAAGAATGCTATTCCTGATAATTACTTCTTTGTGGAGAAATTTGTTTTGACAAAGCCATTTATGTCACACCAGTCTGTGGGCATTTGCCACAAGTATTACTTTATCCCTTTCTCACCTGTCCTACAGGAGCACATATAGTCATATATTGTGTTAGAGAATGAGCATTAAGTTACCACTGATTGTGTATTCAGAGCAAAGGCGTTTTATGGCTGCCACAAACTAATCCAACACCCATTCAGCAGAAGGTCTTCATCCACTTCAGGTAACAGTTCAATATGCCTGTCGTACTTGCAATTTACAAGTGTCACTTTTACCTTTAAATAGTACTCAACAGACATTGGGGAGCAGGGATTTTTTTTTCTTTTTAAAGTATTTGTTTTATTATTTTGAAAGACATAAAGGGTAAGAAGGCATCTGGCTGCCCTAAATAAACAACTCACAAAGCAGTGACAAAAGACAGACAATCTCCACAGGAGTCTCCTGTCTGTCTAACTAACAAAACACATGACTGCATTTGTATACAGATGACACCAGCTACACAAACAATTGCAATCTGAATGGAAATTAAGTCAATTTTTCCTTCCCACCTGCTATTAAATCATGCAGAATCACTTTCTTTTTTAAACTTACACAGTGTGGCTGATATCATTCAGCTGATTATTCCCATCCTCAAGTGCAGAACTAAAGGGTTCGCATCTTTTCCATCCATCTTCTGTTTTAACCCATCTCCATCCAGGGGATCTCCAGTCTTGGCCCAAAAATGGCATGGTTTCACTATAAGCAGCAAGAAGAGATTCTTTGTCTATTACTTATTTTAAAAAGTTTCCTTTACTTATTACTTATTTTAAAATAACTTCCTGTCATTATTTCAGTTTTCTCTTCAGCCTTAAAGAAATTACATACATACATACATACATATATATATATATATATACACACACCTTGAGGAAAGTTCTCTGTAGAACATCCTTTTAAGAAACAGATTCAGTGGTTTAAGTAGATTTTTTATTCTCTAACCATGGTCTTGTTTTTTCAGAATTTATTAGATCAAGGTAGATTTCCTTGTTCTTTGGAGAACAAGGAAAAGAATCCTGGTAGTCAAAGAATGGAATGATATCATAAAAGGCAAAATTATATCAATTACATCATTTGTAATCGACTTTGCCATGATCAAACAGATTACTGATTTTTATATGTGACTAATAAATGGTTTTAAAGAGATTGACAACTCACAAAATCAATGTCGCTCCTTTTGTTTTCTCTAATCCTTACAAATACTGGGTTTATGGTACAATGTGTAGTGATGTTTTGGTAAAGGAATTTTAACATTCTCAAAAATCTTTTTAGGTTGTTGTTGAGGGTCACCTCCCACGCCAGCTTATTATGCAGATACCAGGACAAAAGGAGACTGCAACAAAGTCCATTGTGACATGTCTCCAGAAATTCCTACAAACAGATGCAGGTCATCCATAGGTATATCACTCAAACAGTGTTCTGCTACCATTTCTCAAAAGTGACATTCACTTCTGGCACATTAAGAATTTGAAATAGGCAGTTTTCTACAATCTGAAGACCATAACCTTGCCAGCTTTTGCCCTCTTCTTCCCATTCATCACACAAACCTACTGCTCCCTAGTTTAACAAGAGATTTCACATGCAAGCTATAGAGGGAAGATAACATTATCATATTTGAAACACATGTTAATATATACCAGTAACAGCTTTGGTCCTAACAAATATGCATTTTCTAATATTTTTTCAACTTAAAAAAAATATTAGGCCCCATCAGTAAACATCACTATGAATTTATTTAAACATTTGCACTCTTGACCAGCATTTGCTCAATATATTTGTTAGAACAGGATAAAATGCAAGAATAAAAACAGGCTGAGTGAGCCAGCTGGATTTTTTTTATTTAAAAATCTGCACAGCATGCAAAATGAAGCGAATTGCATAGGCCTCAGGATTGACTAAAGTCCTCTTCCTACTAATAACTCAGCTTTCCTCTGCTCCTAACAAGAACCTTTTCTAAAATTTACAACATTCATTCCCCCAGTTGCAATAAACTTTATTCATGCCTATCTGCCTTTCCTTTTACTGCTTCCTAGGAATAATATGAACCACAACAAGTTGTTTAGTACTCCTCTCATACTGGTGTCTTTATCACAGAATGGTTTGGGTTGGAGGGGACCTTAAAGATCATCCAGTTCCAATCTGGGTGACACCTTCCACTAAATCAGATTGCTCAGACCCCCCATCCAATCTGGCCTTGAACACTAAAAAGGATGGGATACCCACCACTCCTCTGGGCAACCTGTACCAGTGCCTCATCACTCTCACAGTAAAGAACTTTTTACTGAGACCTAACCTAAACTTACCCTCTTTCAGTTTGATGCCATTCTGCCTTGTTCTGTCACTACGTGCCCTTGTAAGTCCTTCTCCAGCTCTCTCGTAGCCTCCCTTTAAAGTACTGGAAGACTGCTCTAATGGTCTCCCCAAAGCCTTCTCTTCACTTGGCTAAACAATCCCAATTCTCTCAGCCCGTGTTTGTAGGACAGGTGCTCCAGCTCCTCTGGACTCTCTCCAACACGTTCACAGCTTTCCTATGGCGGGCATCCCAGAGCTGCAACCCTGCAGGTGGTATATAAGGGGAGCAGAGTAGAGGGGCAGAATACCTCCCCTGACCCACTGGCCACACTTCTTTTGGTGCAGCCCAGAACACCTTTGGCTTTATAGGCTGCAAGTGCACATTGCTGACTCCTTGAGCTCCTTGTCAACCAATAGCCCTGAGTCCTTCTCCTCAAAGCTGTTTCCAATCCATTCTCCACCCATCCCCTTGTGCTTGGGACTGCCATGACCCAGCTGCAGGACCTAGCACTTGGCCTTGCTGAATTTCATGAGGCTTGCACACACTCATTTCTGTCCTGTCAAGGTCCCTCTGGATGGCATCCCTTCTCTCCAGCTTGTTGAGTGCACCTCACAATTTGGTGCCATCCAAAAACTTGCAGAGGATACATTCAATCCCACTGTCCATGTCCCCAACAAAGATGTTAAACAGGCCCAGTCCCAAGCCCTCAAGAATGTCCCTTGTCACTTGTCTCCACTTGGACACAGAGCTGTTGATTGCAGCTCTTTGAGGATGACCCTCCAGCCAAGTCCTTATCTACACATCAGTCCATCTGTCAAATCCATGTCTCTCCAGTTTAGTGACAAGGACTTTGCATGGGACAGTGTCAGATACTTTTCATAAATTCAGGCAAATTACATCAGTCACAGTGTGACCCCGTATGACCTCATCTACCAACCCTGAAATCCCACCACAGAAAGTCATCAATTTGTGAAGCAGGACTTGCCCCTAGTGAAGCTATGCTGGATCCCACCCTCACACAGCCTATAGAGATCCCAACATCCCATTGGTCCAGGCAGGCTCCACACACCTCCCTCCAGACCCCTCAGTGCTACCCGCCATTCCTCGCTCCAGACCCATCTGCCCACCCTGACTTTTAACACCCTGTCCCACACTCCTTCAGCTCCACGTGCCCTTAAGAGCCAACCCCAAACCACGGCTGCCCACGTTCAGCCCCAACCCCCCGGGCCGACGGGGCTCAAACACACGGCCCCACAGGCGTCCTCTGGCGTCCTCCCCCCGACCCCGCTGCCGGCCGGGCCGGGCCGGGCCGGGCCGGGCCGCGCTGCGCTCACCTCCCGGCGCCGTCCCCGTCNCCACCCCAGTGTGACCCACCCGGTGTGACCCCTCCATGTGACCAGTGTGCCCCCCTCTCTTCTATGACCTGCGTGACTCCCCGGATATGACCGGTGTGTCTGATGACTCCCCCTGCCCCGGTGTGACCCTGTGTCCCAGGTGTGCCCTGAGTACCCTGATGTGGCCTCCCGGTGTGCCCCCGCAGTGTACCCCATGTTCCCCGGTGTGACACTCCCCTCCACGGGACCTGCCCAGTGTGACCCGGTGTGACTCCCCCTGTGTGCCCTAGTGTGTGCCAGTGTGCCTAGAAAACCAAGTTTACGGAGAGCCTTGTTTCTTAAAACATTAAATCATTGATATATCATTGAATAAACATTTCAGATTTCACTTAAAATTAGTTATTTTCTCCTCTTTGAATGTGGAGAAAACTATTAAAAAAAAATAGCCAAGGCATTAATAGTAAAATTAAAGTAGTATTTTCTGACATTGTAATTGACCTTAAATTTTGTGCTGTAGAAAAAGGCTTTGTTATTTCAATTATTTGAGTGCTTGGGATTGACAATACTGCAATCACTGCAACTTGTCCCTACATGGAAGCAATCCTTAATCTTCTTGCTAGTCATAAGAAAATGGAGTTTATGAGCTTATGAAATAATTTCAGTGTCATGACAGCACAGAATTCAGCAAAGATTCAGACTGGAAGGGCTTCTTTCCTGTCTTTGGTCTTGAAAAACTTACATGAGTAGTTATTTTTGGTCCGGGATTCATTGTGTTCTCAATATGTTACTTTTAATAATTAAACTAGAGATAGGATTCCTTTCTTTTCTTGAAGATAGGAAAAAAAGTTGCATACCCAAATCTTTTTCAAGACCCTATTATCCTGACACAAATACAGGCATTGCAAAGGTGCTGCCTTTGCAGAGCCAGAGGCCGTAGGCCACCTTCTCTGCCATTGCCTGATTGAAAAGTTTTCCAGCCCTACACTGGAAAATTATGTGAGTCAATATCAAAAATTCTACACCACTACTCTGCCAGGAACATGTCAATCTCCTTGTCCAGCCCATGAAAGGGCTTTTTTTTTTTTTGCTCTTTGGCATCTGGATCTACAAAATTCCTCCATAATGTAACAAATATCCTTTTGTCTCTAGGATCCTTCTATATTTTCTGTCTTTGAGGTATCCTGTGGTGTGTGGACATACAATGAGTACTCAGTTACCTCATCACTCTGCTGGAGTTGTTCCTTTAAGGCAGGCTGGATTTTACTAGCAGAGCTTCATGAGTGAAACATTGAATCCAAAATGATGTAGTTCAGAAAATATGCTGCAGTTTTGTTTACCTGAGGAGTAAGCAGCATTAAAACCCTGAAAGACATGAAGCAGGAGGTTACTTCTTGAAAAAGTGCAACATTTTGGGAAGGACTCACATTGAAGCAGTTTATGGAGGACTCTGTCCAGTGACAGGAATTCCATGCTGGAGCAGGGAAGTGGGATGAGAAGGAAGGAGTGACTTGGGTAAAGCATTATGAATAGACCCCAACCCATTTCCCATATCGCTGTGACACTTGTGGAGGAGAGGAGGTAGCAGAAAAGTCAAGAACAGAGTGGAGTTGAGTCTGGAAAAAAAGGAAGTTGACAAAAAGGTGCTTTTATTTTTGTTTCTGTTTCTCACAGTGCTATTTTAAAAATACCCAATTTTTAACTCACAGTAAATTAAATAAATCTTCCCCAAGTTGATTCTGGTTTACCTATGATGGTAATTGGTGGATAATCTCTCTGTCATTATCCAGACTCATGAGCATTTTCATTTTTTTCCCCCCTGTCCTGCTGAAGAGAGGGAGTGAGAGAGCAGAGGGGTGGTCACCACGCTTCCTGATATCATAGAATGGTTTGGGTTGGAAAGGATCTTTGAAGGTCATGTGTTTCCAATCCGCCTGTCATGGGCAGGGAAACCTTCCACTAGACCAGGTTGCTCCAAGCCTCATCCAGCCTGGTCTTGAATGCTTCCAGGGATGGAGGATCCACAGCTTCCTTGGGCAGCCTGTGACAGTGGCTCACCAACCTCACAGAGAAGAATGGCTTCCTAGTATCTAATCTAAACCTACTCTCTCTCCGTTTAAAGCCATTCCCCCTTTCCCTATCAGCACACACCCTTGTGAAAAGCCTCTCTGTGTTTTCTTTGCAGGCCTTCTTCGTTTACTGGAGGCTGTAGAAGGTCCCCCTGGAGCCTTCTCTCAACTGAGCAGCCGCAGCTCTCTCAGCCAGTCTTTGTGGGAGAGGTGCTCCAGTCCTCCGAGCATCTCCATGGCCCCTCTCCAACCCAAGAGTGCAGCACGCCAGGAGGGCTTCATGAGAGTGGAGGAGAGGGGAAGAATCACCTCCTCAGCCTGCTGGTCACACCTGCTGGTATCGAGCCCTGCTGGGGGATGTTACCCTGGGTGAACACCTCACACTTCAGGGAGGAAACATTAGGGAAGGAAGAAACAGAGGAAGTAATATGCTTCTAACTTTTTTTTTTTCCTGGTATAGGTCCTAAAAGGACAAGGACAAGTGTGTCTTCCCAACTTAAGCGTCACACTCTTTGACTTGTGCTTCAAATTTAATAAAGTTATTAAAAGCTGAGATACAGAAGTAATTGGGTTTTCTGTGACAACTCTCCTTCCTGCATATTTGCTGCTACTCATGCCCAGCTATTGTAATGTTTCATCTGCTGGCTTCAGCATATTTATATTAATTATACAATAGAGGGAGCTGGAAGAATGCGATTTTAAATTTATTTTTTAGTAAAGAGACACTTATTACAAGACTTTATGTATATGTGGTTTCATTCCAAGTGTCTAAAAATCTTGTTCAACAAACAGATGGAAAGTGGTTATTGCCCATAGTTACTACTGAGCCGTCCTCTCTTATAAGTGTATTTTCTCACTCCGTACTTCAAAACCAAAGTAATTTTGCTGTATAGTGTTTGTGAAGTAATTCTACTATTTAATGTTTATAATACGTTTCCATGTCCCATTTTCATAACAAAATATGATAAATTCTCAAATGAAGAAATTCAGAGATATTTCCCATGTTAAGAATAGTTGCTATCTTGAGAGTCCATGCTCTGAACTATAAAAAATTCATCAAAGACTGAGAATTTTTTTTTTTAATATTTTTTTATGTGTAGTGCATGTCTGTGTTAAAAGTATACGAAAGAAGGCACGTTGTTCACTTTAGGGAGGTTTCAAGATGTAAAATAAATTAATGAAATGTAGAAGCCTTCAAGACTATTCTGATCAAGACGGAGCAGCTCAAGTAGTTCTTGAATAATTTAATATTGATTGACACTATTCCATTTCAGACATTCTTTATGAAGTTCTATGGTAATTTTCTTATTCTGGTGTCACAGCCTTCTTTTATGTTTTATTGAATGCTAAAGCAGTTTAAACCTTTGCAATGGAAATTGAGCACACTGATCTGAAGTCTGGCTGTTAGTGCTTCTGACTGTTTCAGAGAGATTTTAAAGTGAAAATTTCATTAAACCCAGATGGGTTTTGCAATTGCTGCTGATTGCAGGTCCATGTAGATGAGACACTAGATCGTTGCCATATTAACATGAAATTAGGAGACCTCAATAAAATGGTGAATTCCATCTTTCCCATTTTTTTACTATTAAATTGCTTAAATTATGATTTCTTTTTAATAATCCATAGCGAAGGTGAATTCTTTAAATGAAGTTACACTGGCGCCAAGATATTTTACTTTAAAATTACTATTGCTTGTAAAATCTGAGATACATTATTAAAAGCAAAACAAATGTTATTTGGTGAGGCTTAGGATAACCTCATGGAGCACAAAAAACACCTTTTCATTAAGATTCATATTTCCTTAACTGTTTGGTCTGGAAATATGCATTGTAGGAATATTTATATGTATTTATGTTTGTATATAGTATGTTTGTAGGAATCACTTCCAATTTTTTCTTAGAAATCATCTGAAAATTAGGGCTGTGGTAGATGCAAATGGCCTTCTTTCCTTTGGGAGAATAGTTTTCATTTTGCTGAGTAATCTCTATACATATTTCAAAAAATAGGATAGTTCTAGCAAATAATACAGCAGCCTGATTCAGTTACTTAGCAACATTTAATGCTAACAAAAAGAAACAGGAAAGTGATGAAGGAGCAATAAAATCATTAGAAAGCAGGAGGAAACTCATGAGAATAATGAAGACGAAACTCTTAAGTAAAACAAAAATGGAAAAGAACACATAATTCAAGCAGTTGGCCTTTGTCCAAGAAGTCATTTGATTATAGTTTCATTTTTCAGGAAAAAACTATCAACCTATTAAAAAAAAAATTAAAACTTAGAGAAAGGCCTTATTATCCCAGATAATGTGTGTTTTTCAGTGTATTACACAGTTCTTCAGAAATTTCTTTTGTGGCTGGCATAATTTTTTTTCTTAAATACTTACCATGGATACTGCCAAAACAAGAGGTAATGCTACTGTTCTTCCTTCATTAGGTTTATTACTCTCCTCAGTGTGAGAGGATAAATAATTAAGTGTACTAGAGAAACTGAAGATGCATAGGAAAATGTCTCCCTTCCCAAAGGCTTGGCTGCCAAGGACTAGGTCCAGCTCAGCGGTGGTGCAGCCCAGGGCAGCCCCTTTCCTCCTGGGAATGTCAGAGAGAGGCTGCTGACAGTGCCAGAGGAACCAGACTGACCTGTCCACGTAGCCTGCTGAGCTGGGCTCCTACCTAGACCTGCAGATTGGCTTCCCAGCTTGACCCTGGAGCTGCCTGAACCTGCCTTACCCCTTGATCTGGACCCTTGATTGCACCTGGCCACCATCTACTTGCCCTATGCAGAGAGGCTCTGACTGGCAAGGCACCTGCCTTGTCACCCCAGCACCCCTCTCAACTGCCCAGTCCACAGGGATGTGACATCATCAGACAGATTGCTCTCCAAAGAGCATGGGGAATGGAAAGAACTGATGAACAGAAACATAAGAGCTTTGTGGGGAAAAAAGGATCCACAGATATACAGTAGGTTATTAATGAGTGCACTCAGAAAAGTATTTGTCTTCAGCAGATTTGCAAATCAATGTTGATTGCAGTATTTTAATATGGAAGATCTGTTTTATACTAATTCACTGTTGAATGTAAAATCAGATTTGCTTTAATTGGAACAAACACTATATAGTAGAGGGAAAAGAATTGTGAAAACTAGTAATTACTCTGTGGAAAAAATCAGTAACACTCTGCTGGGAAATAATATTGGGGGACAAACGGAAGAACTTACAGCATGGCAATAAAAACCATGATTTTAGATGAGTCCAGAGAAACAATCTGAAAAAGAGCGTGTACCATAATCTTGAGACAAATCTTTGATTGAAAGCCCTGGGACGCAAACAGAAATTGCACCATTTGATCAGTGGCAGGCTGGATACTGAAACTAACTCATTTGTGATGGGGGAAATGTGAGGTCAAAACTAAAGTTTGGAAAAGAAATGTTCATTTATCAAGAAATTTGTGTTTTGCCTATTTTAGAGAAGATAACTAGGAAAGAAAAATAATTAGTTTAAAAATTTGCAGTGTGGGGTAGAATTTCATGGCAGTCCAAGGTATAGAAATTGACAAGAAATTACTCATTCAAAATAAGGTTCATTGCTTTTATGGTAATGAAGGATGGCGAGAGGTTTCTAACCTTCTTGAAACCTTTAATCAGAAAAAATCACCAATTTTTAGATGCAGACTCTCTATATTGGTACTTTACCATCTGTTTTCACTATATTTGTATGCATCCATAGAACCTGTAAATTGGTTTGGATTAGTGGTTTCAAATATGTTCCAAGGAGAATGATTTCTGCAGCAAAAGCTGGGGACATAGAACTCAAGGAAAAAATGGATCAAAACTGAAGACAATGGTGAAATAATTGAGATAGATATACAATTAATGTGTAAATGAGAAGATACCTAACTGTTGAAGGAGAGAGGTTCTTTTTCTCTCTTGTTTCCGTCAGCTTTTCTCATAGGTAGAATAGAAATAGGAAGAATAGACATTTTTCTCATAGGAAGAAAAGGAAGAAAGAAATCTAATTTTACAGAGAAGTTTCATCAGTATAGGAAGGGAAGCTTAATCAGTATATATGATATAGTTGAATCTGACTGCAGGGAACCAAATGCAAACTAGTAGATGTAGCTAGAAGGGCAAGAAAAGAAGTAAATGATTAGTCTGCCATTCTACAAACTGATATACTGTAAAATGCTCAGCTAAAAGTGTTTGCTAAAGGAGATGGCTAACAGAACTGTTAGTTGAAAAGGGTAAGTTTTCAAAGACAGAGAAAAATAGGGTTTGAAGAGAAAGATAGCTAGAATGTTTAGAGAAATTAGATGTTTATTAGTTTGGCTGGACCTGACAAATTGAGTTACATAGCCAGTAACCAATCTTAAAGGTACTAGATACTACATTTATATAGAAAACATACAGAGGATTGGAGAAGTGTGACAGAACTGCAAAAGAGCAAATACTGTGTCTATTCTTCAAAATGTAAAATAAAACCTATTAATTATAATTTGTAAATTTAACTTTAACTTCTGGTGGAAAAATACAATACTAATATGACCTCTGTAGTGAGCTGGAATACAGAACTCAGTGTATGCATGTTAAATTGGTAGATGGCAGGAAATTGGCAAGATCTCTAAGAATGTGGAAAGATATGCTAAGAATTAAAAATGACCTTGGAGAAGTGGTCTGAAACAGAATGACATTCCCTTCAGACCTTCTTTTGTATCTCTACTCATAATTAAAACATCTGTGCATAGAGTGCTTTGCTCCCATTTAGCTATGTTTATGATATATATGGTTTAATGGAATAGCATAAACCCAAACATAATTACTAGTGCTATCAGTAACTTCTTTATCTCAGCAGCAGAAGCTGTATCTGATATAACAACGTTATTGTGATAAAGCTGACCAGTGAGGAAATAAAAAAGAAAGCATATTGAAATTTTAAAAAACCCCTACCCTGAAGTTTACTTAGGTTTTGCTTATACTGAATGATGCACCTATAAATAATAATTGTGTTAGTCAATTTATATTGTGGTTTATGGAAGTAGGGGAACAGAATTAGGCTTTCTGATTTATCAAAATTTTAATGGAAGCTAATAAACACATTTTAATCTTGTCCTGGTTTCAGCTAGGGTGGGTGGGGGAAGGGGGTTGAGTGAGTGGCTTTGTGGTGTTTCACCTTCAGGTGGGCTTGAAACCATGACACTTTCATCCACATGGGGTGCAGAATCTCAACTTTAGTAATTCAAGTTTCACTCAGCTACTGCACTTTAGCTCAGTGATATCAGAGAACTACAGTTCTGACTCACGAAATGCCCTGTTTCAGGTTTGNTGTTTGTTTGTTTGTTTAAGAAAACTGCAAATGCATAGTGAGGAAAAATAAAAGTGTTGTGCAATAAAAATTGTGAGTAAAGTCCCTTAAGGTCAAAGTGTCTTTCCACTAGCATAGCAGACTCCACAGAAATTTCTAAAACAAGCTAACCAATTTTTTACTTCAACTATATTTATACTATACTTAGACCTATGTTATTTTTCAGAACTGGAAAATCTTCTACTCTTACCACAAGTCTTTCTCTGGTAGATTTGTGCATGTTGGACTGAACATTAAGTTTATTGATATTTTAGTAAGTTTCAGTTCCCGTGTATTACATTTGAGCAATTTTCAACAGTGTAAAGGTGGGGAAAAGGCTGGAATGAGATAGTGGCACAATAAAAACAATTACTTCTGTGGAGGTAGGTAGTAGAATAAGGGTCTTGGGGTTAATCACATGATGAACTCTGTAGCACTGTATATTCTGCTGGCATGTGTTTACTTCTGTGGGATGCAGGTTTTACTCTCATGCCCATCTTTTATGACAAATGCAGTTAGTACCATACCTTATGTTTATTACCTCATGGTGCAACTTTGTGGCAAGAAGTGATGTTTTAGCAGCTTTGGGGCATTGAGCCATTGTAGACATTTGCATGTTAGACTGAGTTTAATGGCTACTTTCTTTGAGGTGTGTTATGTCTGCCATCAATAGTGACAGACTGCATGCACTGCATGTTTTCATCCCTTGCAGGTGTCCTGTAGGGACTTAGAAATCTCACATTTCCACTCCCTTTTCTCAGAAGGTTCTGAGTTAGTATGGTTTTCTCTTCAAAGCCCTTGGAAATTCAGCCTGAGTTCAGGCTGTCCATGGCTTTGGCCAGAGGGAGTAACTGTCATATTTAAAATGCACCATCTCCAGCAACTGGAAATTAGTGTTTTTATCTAGCCTTTGTGTACATGTAAGCTTGCATATTAGACTTTTTTTTTGAGAAATAAATTTGGGTTATAAATAACATAATGCTCTTTGTTTTCAATAGAGTAATTTACAGTACTGCTGAATGAGAGTGGCATCAATGGACTATCAAGCTGACTCAGAGATGAAACAGCAAGCAAGCTGTCAGAACCTTTAGTTGCTAAGTTGGTATTGGAGTGATGGGCTCAGAATAATTTTACCTTTTCATGGAAAAATGCAAATATAGGTGATTCTAATGGACAAAACAAAAACCAGTTCATTGACTGTTATAGAGGTTACTATATAATATATGCTTCATATATTGTATATTTACAACTAATTTAACTACTCAAAAGTCTATCAGAGATTAATACATGGTCAGTAATTCTACATCTCATCATTAGTAGGCCCCATGATTTTTAATCCTCTGTGACCTGTGGTAGTAAAGGGTTCCCTTTAGAAGCACTAAACAGAGGAAGTCTTAGAAAGTAGTATATTTTGTGAAATAAGAGCACAATATACTTTTATGATTATTATTCATAGCCTTGCTCACCATGTAATTATAATCCCTAAATTCACATTTCCCAGCAAAGAATCCATTTGGGGGGAGGTAGTGAGTTTGTCCAGTAAGCTTTATGGGTTGAAATTCCTGCATTTGATCTCTGCTTACTGCATTAATATGAACACCACTTTGTTTGACAGCCTGAAGTGCCACCCAAGTCCCAAGGGAGTCAAGGAGGATTTTGACCTTTATTTCACAGGAAATTAATCAGGCTTGTTTGTACGGAAGAAAAGCAACTGCATATTATACAACTACAATTCTAAACTTTATAGTTAAATTCAGTGCCTGTCTAGTACAAAAAACAGTCATGAAAAATAGCTGAGAAGATTTCAGTTTTTTTTTCTCAGTGTTTTGTTTATTCCCTGATAAGGAAGAAACAAAAGCAACATTTTATTCACTCACAGATAGATTTCTGCATAGTTCTTGGGACCATTCTATTACACTGAGCAGAACTCCTTGGCAGTCCATCTAACCAGTTCTCAGAGAGGTTTAGGGCTATTAATTCTGAGTGTACATTTCTTCATATGCTGTTTGGAAATTTTTATTGTGATTTTATGATATCTTAAATATAAAATTTATGGATGTAGATAGGAATTTTTACAAAACAATCAAAGGCCTTGTGGATCGGATTTTTTTTCCTGGTGCATTTTATAGAAAAAAGATGATTGCCATTAAACTTAACAGCATTTTCAGAAGCTCATAGGCCTGGAAGATACATAGATTTAGTTCCTATATTATTTGAACACAGCCAATGTGCAAAGAATTAAATAATTTTTGCAATCTATTAAGATAAAACTGCCTCATTAACACATGTATTAGACTAGAGAAACAGCAGGAAGTGATCAATGTGCTTTTCATGTTGGAAATTTATGCTAACAAGTACTAATAAACAATATGAATAGTCTTGCTGATAGCATTGGAAATGCTATTTAGGCTGACATTACATAACTAGGTATACAGTTATCCTATGAACTAGATTCAAGAATCACTTAGATGTTTTTTTCCTACAAGCACCCTGGTTAAATAAACACAACATTTACTGCAACAATGTCTGTCTGTCTGTATCAAAAAGATGACTAAATGTCTTTAAAACCCTGAGAACAGAGCAGGAACCACATTTCATTGTGTCTCTCTTTTCCCCTTCCATTTCTTCTGCTTCTTTCTTTCTACCTTGACTTTGTAGGTCTCAGGCAGTAGAAGTCCCATGCTGCTCTCTCTTGGCAAACACCAGGGACTTGTGCTGGCTCGGGGAGAGCTGTGGGCTGGGGGCCCATCTCCTGCTGTTACTTTATGGCTTCTGTTCTGCACAGTTCTGGCCTGACAGAAAGGCTGCCAGGGGCTGGCGTTGTCTCCTCACACTATGAGTCTCAGCTCTTTTGATGGTGTTTAACATCTAGATCATCCTGTAGGCCCTTTGAGAAAACAAATGGGTACCTGTTGAGTGCATTCACACTGCCATGAAATGGGGGAGGTTAGCAGCCACTCCTCATCACTAGGTCTTTGGGATAAACTGGAATTTAGACCACTCTGTAAAGTACAGTAAAGGTGTAGCCAGTCTGTTTAATGATGCAGCTAATTTGTTTAAAGATGGCCTAGTCACTTCCTTCGTATTCTATGATTTTTATAAATGTCCAGTTCTGTGATGTCACCGGTTGTGAAAAGTGCTGATGCTGAAAGGAGTTTTGTCTAGGTAATGGCAGCAGGATTGCACCCTGTAGAATTCTGTTCTGTGGCATCTATTTCATTTGAATCAATATGCTTAAAAGAACATATTTATGATTGTACTAATAATTGCTGCTGTTAACCTCTACCCTTAAATTAATTCTTCCACTTTGGGAGGACAGAGCAGCTGCCTATAGATTATTAAAGTTAGGACATAATTCTGATTTACCTGCCTGAAAAATATTACAATTTGCTGTTGCTAAATTAAAAACAGTTAATCCCTTTCCTGTGTTCATTTATATTGAGAAGATCATTTCCCGATTGAATTTGCTGACAGTTCTAAAATGTAAATTCATGGCATATACTATTTTTGTGTCTCTATTTTATAGCATGGTAACATTTTGTTCATTTAATTAAATAAAAAATGAGAGTGATTTATAACTTTGATGGTAGATCTTTCAGCTGCAGAATTGGGATCTGTACAAAATCTTTTTGGCATAGTAGAGATAAGAGGAAAAGAGGAAAAAGTGTTTTTTTAGCCCTTAAAGCTGGGCTAGGTTGAGTTACTATAGTGACAGATGAAGTTTAATCTGAATGTAACTACCACTTTGAATGCTTATTCCTTTGGTAGTCACTTCCATGCTTGTTATGGAAGCTGCCTTATAATACTCCTGCTGGGAGTATTAATCCCATGGCAATAATAAAGTGGTGCTGCAGAGGTTACAGCTGTGAGGTGAACAGGGCTCAGTAATTTCAGCCAGAATTTGTCAGAGTGAAGACTGGCCCCCAGATGCTGTTGTTTTTCAGATATCTGTGCCAGTCTGGGGAATTAATTTTGTTTTAATGTCAAAAAAATTACTCAATTAAAACCAATTCACAATTATTTAGCCTTACTTGAGGACATGCATTCAATTTAATGCAGTGCTGACCACTGATCTGCTTTATTTATTTATTTATTTACAATTTTATGCAGCATGTACGTGCTTTGAGCATAATGTCCATCAGGAGATAGAGAGCAAAACCTTCACCGCTTCTAACACTAGCAAGTAAGTAATGGACCCCACAAAGCAGCAGCCGTGGTGGTGGGAGGAATAATCTGATGAATTCTAGTGGCAGCAGCATCAGTGGTTGTAAAGCACTGGATTTAAAGGCTAAAAATGCATGAGGCAAGTGCTGTATGCTTTTAGTAATCTATCACAGCACCATCTATCATCTCCTTTTCCTTGGATGACATCACCTTCTAGCAACCTCAGCACAAATATTTGGTAGAAGATAGAGAAACATATGGCTTGCAGTACTTCACTGGCAAATTGCTTCAGCAGAAAGCATGCCTTTTCATTTACCTTCCCAGCCGATGCTTAGAGTTAATCACAGCAACCAAGTGCCACTGCTGTGCCATATGGAAGCAGAGCTAACTGCATTCACAGAAATTTAAACACATGTGGGGAGAGTCACAGGAATTATGAATTCTGGGAGTGTACATTTAATAGGCAGACAGGAACACTTGACAGAAAAGAGAGGAAAAAGTTGCACATTTCTTGAATCTTACTGTTTCCAAGACTCTCTTTTGACTTAAGCTTTCACCTCATATGCTCCTTCACGAGTTGCTGTGCTCCATAGGTCTTAGCTACTTGATAGAGTATGCATCAGAAATACTGAGAACGCAGTCCTGATCTCAATGAAATCAGTGGCAAGACTCCAGTGGACTAGGACAAGCCAAAATTTCTCTTTTAATGTAGGTTCAATTCTATTAAAACTGTTGCCTTAAAACAAAACTAAAACAAAAAAACATCTTGCTGTCTTTCTAAATATTATAGGAAAATACCACAACTGGATCCCCATTTTTCAGTTACTTGCCATTATGATGAATTATTGGGTTGGACTGTGCTTTGGATTTCCAGGTCTAAAGAGATTGTCTTGGCAGCTTTGCTGTACCTTCACTTTAATCAATTTTGTAATCAAATTGTCCTTCTTTCTCCAGTGTTCTGTCAACCTCTTGAAATGATTAGAAAAGATTTAAAGGATACTAGCTGCCACCAGTGACAGCAAGCACATAACTTGTGGAAAATCTCATTACTGCTTGTAAGGAATATTCAAACAGGGTTATTTAAAAGACAGGCTAAAGTCCAAATTTGGACAGTTAGTAAATTCTTTCCAGGCCTTATGAGAGTGAGATAAAGTAATATTCATCTCATCCGCCTTTAGCCATCTCTAGTTCAGATGTGTTCACCTGAGTTTGCTACCTGATGCTGGCTATATAGTTGGGGAGCACAGAGAAGAAGACAATTTTAAAGCACATCAGTAATTTGACCTGTTTTATTCTTCTGCTTTATGATGAGATGAATTCCTCCCTGAAAGTACCAGTGTCTTTCCAATGACTGCAGAGGGAACTTTAAAGATAAATGTCTATATTGTAAATATGTCTAGTTAGATGAGATTCATTCCCTCTGGGATCACCTTTCATCCTCCTGCAGGACATTCCATATTCCTCACAGTTTTTGGGGAACAATTTCAGTTCTCACCATAGTTCCAAGTACTATACCATGCCTAGGCGGCCCAATAGAATTGAAGTTAAAGCATGGATCCCTACTAGCTGACCTTGGAAAAGATATGCAGTAGACATGGTAGGGGTTGGGTGGCCTCTATCACAAATAGTTGATAAGGAGAAAAGAAGAAAATCAAACTAATTTAAAGATTCGTAGAGACAGATAAATATGTGCTTATTCTCCCAAAAAATGGGAAATAGAACATTAAATACACCGTTGGGTTTTTGACACTAGATGGCAACAGTATACATTAGAAATACTGGATTGTCAACCAGTTAAAGTAAACTTTACTCAAGGAATTGAATGAAGGACAATCCTAGAAATTATTTTTGGAATAGATTTTGAATGAAATTAGAACACAATAAAGCATGTTTAAAGTACCACATGTATCCTCTACCAAGATATAAAACCCAGAGAAACTAATTTAAATCTACTAGAAAAGCTTGCATTTACTCTGAGTTAAAATCTGCCCTTCCATGAAAGAGTATTTATTAGAAGTTTATCAATCTAAACAAAGGGTTTATGTTGCTTTCACTGGCTGGATGGTCACAGGGCCCCTCCTTTGCTCCTCAACTTCCTCAACAGATTGTTGTATGCATAGAGTTTGAGAGCAATTTTGTCATGAAACACATTTGCAGAATATAAGAATCAAGTTCTCATTTGCAGCTCTTCTACTGAGTTGTAGCGACCTTATGCTGCATGACTCATTTAATTAGAAAACAAAATACTGAAACACTGCAGCAAGATTAAATTGTGGTGTTAATTTGGGAGGAGAGGCCACAGCTGCACTTCTCCTTCTACAGTGGTCTAAATCTTTTGGTTTGGTGGGTATCATTAGTCAGTGCAGAGGAAGAGAAGGATGCGACTTTCTGGTAATTCCTTTTTCTTTCCTGAGGTACTTGAGATCCATGTTTTGGAGATAGCATGGATAGGACTTCCCAGTTGCTCAGGGAAACATCCCTTGTCCTCACTGTTTGTTGGTTTAGATGATTTTTCTTAATATCTCTTTCTCATTGCCAGGTTCTCAGTTGTGTTTAACATCTCACAAGAGGAGTTTAGAGCTAATATTCTGTGGTACCATAATAAAACTTCTACAGTAAATGAGAACACTGGACTTTCAAATAATGGAATGGACTATTTAAGGGTCAAAAAACACTGAGAAAAGTTCCTAGACTATTCATGAATATATCCTTTTAATATTGCTACTATTTTGAAATAAAAGAAATCTTATTTCTTTTGTACGATAGGTTTCTAGTGTATGGAAGTAAAGCAAATTGGACATTGTCTGAATTAGCATGCTGCAGAGTTTTCTGCAGGACTAAAGCCACAGTAGTACACAATAACACTAAAGCCACAGTCATGGCTTCACAATAAAAGAATATAAAAACATCCCTTTGTAGGTCAAAATAAGAATTGCCTACTTTCTTTTTTTTTTTTTTTAATAAAATCATGCAGTAGATATTTGGAATACAGGCAACAAAGTTATCTTCCCAACTGCAAGAGCTCCATTTATATTATATTTTAAGTGGACTCTTCCTTCCACCTTCAAGCAGAAGCTCACTAAGCATCCACATTATCTGTGTCCAGGCCTGTGCTATGGTCAGGTAGCCTGTGTACCCAGGATTCAGGTTCTGAGTTTGCCAGCAGATATTTCTGTGGAGAGAAATTATGTGGCATCAAGCACAGACAAACTTTTAACCCAGTCTCAAAGGTTCAAGATCCACAGGATAACTTTCAGTCCTCATGTGACTTTTAGGTGAGGTATGGCCTAAGGAAAATATTTTTCGAGAAGAGAAACAATGACCTTTCTTTACTGTTAGGTGAATATGGTAACTACATATTTCACAGATGTGGAGTATCAGACAGAAAGATTAAGTGAACAGCTCAAGGCTATAAAGAAAATTTTGTATCAGAGCCCAGACCAGAAGGGAGGACCTGCTGACTCCCAATGCTATGCTAAGATACCTCTCTCTGTTAAAATTGGCCTATGAATCATCTTAAAAGCCAACAGTAATGCTTTATGAGTCTCAGCACTGCAGATGCTATTAGTCCTGTTGAGGAAGAAGGGACTTCTTTATCAAGATGCAGCAATAATCATTCCTCACTCTTACAACCATTTATAAATATTCAAAACATTCACAGTCTAAATCCAGCAACCTTACCTTCCCAGGACTAAATATTAATATTAATAATAATTGTTGTTATTATTATTGTTATTATTTAAAATGTAGCTTCCAAAGCCTGTAAAAATGACTTTGCAATCATATCCACTTCTTGATAATGTCTCTATTTTCCTTCCTTAAGAGGTATTTATATGATGTTGTAAGTTCCTTGGTGGCAGCAGTGCACAGAGAGAAAAAAATCCAAATGTGAGCCTTTGTATTTCAGGATATATCTTCATTTGATTCTGAATGGTAGTACCTGATTGTTTTCTGTCCTGTTTCAGATATGAGCAATTTTATTGTCCCTATCTTGTGAATAAAGTGTCTAAATATGGAGCTGTTGTGCTACAGCTTGCAGAGAATATTCCAGTCGCCAAACCTTGCAGGATATAACTGGCTTCCCAAGAATATATTTTGAGGTCTAAGGATTTGGAATCACAGAATCACAGAATAGTTAGAGTTAGAAGGGACCTTTGGAGACCACCCAGTCCAACCCCCCTGTCAAGGCAGGGTCACCTAGACCAGGATACACAGGAACATGTCCAAGTGAGTTTTGAATATCTCCAGAGAGGGAGATTCCACAACCTCCCTGGGCAGCAGTTCAGTGTTCTGACACCCACAGTGTAAAGAAGGTCTTCCTCATGCTGAGGTGGAACTTCTTGTGTTTCACTTTATGGCCATTGCTCCTCATCCTGTCACTGGGAACTGCTGAAAAGAGTCTGGCACTTGCCTTTGAGATATTTGTGTGTATCAATGAGATCCCTTCTCAGTCTTCTGCAGACTGAGAAACAGAGGCAGCTCCTGCAGTCTCTTCTCATGAGAGAGATGCTCCAGACTCCTAATCATCTTTGTGGTCTCCTCTTCAGTAGCTCCTTGACTTTCTGGAACTGTGTAGATCAGAATTGAACACAATACTCCAGATAGACCTCACTAGGGTCAAGGAGAGGCTGAGGATCACCTCCCTCAACCTGTGAAATTCCTTTTGCTTCAGTTGCTTTCTCATCAGTTAAGATCAGCTGGATCACCTTGGTTGACAGTTCCTAAACCAGGTGAATTTGGAACCAAAAGTCACATTTCTTTCGATTGCTTACTGGAGTAAATCGGGATTAATTCCACTTAATGGTGCCACAATGGAGGGTGAGGAGGAAACAGGACAGAAATGTCATGAGGGAGGAGGATTCCTAGGTAGTTAAAGTTACTTACCTGACTACTGAATTTCTTAGTTGTCTATCTCCCTCTGAGCATAATAAGCTTATTGGCAATTCTAGATTAGAAGACAATTTTCCAGTGTGTATGAGACATAATGGTAAACCTCAAGTAATCCATATCTCCATAGCTGTCAAAGCAGACAGCTCAGAGGGCATGGAGAAATCTAAGTCTCTGGCCTAGCACAGAAAAGGCTCTGAGATTTGATATTCTCTCTGAGTCATGAAGAGAATTATTGTTATAAAGGCGCAAGGCCTGAGACTTTATATGTGATAGGGGAGATTTCCATATCTGAGTGTGAAATGCACTAAAATTGAGGAGAGAAACAATATGACATTACACACAGCCTCACTCACAAGCAGGCATTAAGCATAAAATGGATCTAAAATAAATCATCAGTGAGCTCTGAAATCACACTGTTAACTGTGGTGTCTGATGCCTCAAACATCCCACCATGTTCTCTCATCTGGAAACAAAAATGAGCCTTAGTGGGTTTTCAGTTGACTTGCAGACAGGAGCTCATGCAGATACTTAGCAAGAAAATCTGTACGTACTTGTTTACATTCAAGTATCATAGCTCATTAACTTGCTGTCCTCAGAAAATAGCTTTTAATTAATTGTGATTTTTTTAGTTCATAAATACAGTGCCAGATTTATAACTAAAATTAAATGCTGCATTCAAGGTCTATTTTCACAACAGAGAGATATGTAAAACTGTTTTACCGTAATCAATTAGTAGTATTTAGCCACCTGCATAACTAGCCACTTTGAAACTATCATTATTTGCATTTATTATATATAAAATATCATATTTCTTTCTCCATAGCTTTTAGCTGTTATCTCACTGATTATCCTTGGTTAAGTTACCTAAACTTCAATGGGCCACCATTGCACAGCTTGATTTAGCATAGGTATTCTGCTTCAAAGCTGCTTTTTCTCTGGAATAACTTTCATCTGTCTTTCCTCAGTAATGAATCTCATATGCATTATGAAATTTGTCCATAAACAGGTTAGCATAAGAGCACTTAAGCATCAAGAATGTTCTACCCTTTAGGAATTGTCATTAGAAAATTTAAATTCTAATTAAAATAGATTTACCTAAAGTAATATTAGTTTTTTTTTCGGCAACTTTGTTTTGTAGCTGCTACAAGTCACTTCAGACTTGTTAACAACTTCCAGTAACCAAGTTGTTTACATCTAAGCAATACACTGTGAAAAAACCAAAGTACTGTAGATAGTGCTGGTGATTGAACAAGTCTGTTCCAGCTGCCATGCAGAAGGATCAGACAGGAGTGCAACTCCAGCAGCCATTTGTTCAGTTTTTAGGTGTGACTATTATCCAATCCAGAAGTGATTTCGTAGCCCAGAAATTCACAATGAATGAGAACCCCAAAATGAGAGGAAGGCTATTGTACCAGTAAAGAGGAATGTCAGATAAAAACGTGTGAAATAATCCATACCCTTTTCTGAAAGTGCAGAAATACTGTTTCATGACACTGCCTTGGAGCCTTGTTGTGATATAACCTCAATCAGCAACTGAGCAACACACAACCACTCACTGACACCCCCAGCAGTGGGATGGGGGAGAGAATTGGAAGACTAAAAGCTAGAAAACTCATGGATTGAGAAAAAGGCAGATTAAAAGGTAAAAAAATAAAAAAAGCTACACATGCGTAAATAGCAAACCAAGAAATTAATTCACCACTTGCCACGGGCAGGCATGCAGGCGTTCAGCCATCCCCCGGAAAGCTGCAGGTAATGGTGACTTGGGAAGCCAAATGTCATCACTCCAAACGTCCTCCTCTTCCTCCTTCTTCCCCCAGTTCTTTATGTCCTGAGCATGTCACCCTATGGTCTGAGATATCCCTGTGGTCAGTTTGGGTCACCTGGCCCTGCAGCTTCTCCTCCCAACTTCCCACACACCGACAGCCCCCTCACCAGTCTGGCACCACTGAGAGCAGAAAAGGTGCAAGTGCTGCTCAGTAACAACAAAAACATCCGTGTATTAGCAACACTGTTTTCAGCACAAATCTAGAAGGTAGGCCCATACCAGCCATTGTGAAGAAAATTAACTCTACCCCAGCCATAAACATTACAAGACTAATTCAGATAATTTTATCCTGTATGTATAAACTGTTGCCCTTTTTGAGTTGTATGATATTATTCCCTGACCCAGACTGACTTGAACTGTTACCACTAATCAAATGCCAGAGGCAATTCCAGAAAACCCTTATATCTGTAGTGAAGAATGATAAATAGTTTGTAAAATGTTTAGGCATCCTTCACAGAGAAAAGTGCTATTTAGGTGCGTGATGTTTGTATCTCGGTAGGTTTGTACAGTTTGTGTATTAACAGCAACACAGAAATGACAATGCTTAAACAGTGTTAAATCTGCTTTGGTGTTATTACCATGTCCAAACAGCAAAAGTTTCAGAAAGCGATTTAATCAGGTACTTATACAAATACAGCTTTACTGTCATTTCATGGAATAAACCATTCTAATTGTTCTAGTACTGAACTATAAATGCAGAATGAATGTAAATGATGCATAGCACTTTAGGTAACATTGTCATAGGAAGGCAGACTTCAACCTACTTTCCTTAAATGAATCCATGGAGGTGTTTCTTTTATAAACAAACAAACAAACGAACAAACACATAATGAAACAGAAATAATGAATGATCGTATCACAGAGTGCTTCAATTAAAAGCTATAAAACTCCTATGGCAACTTCATGGAAAGAGTAGGTAAATGCCACTTGAAAAATACCTCAAAGAAGAAGTTGCTTAGAGAAGGACCATCAGTACTTGCTCATCTCAGTTGTTCATAGTGCTACCACTTGTACTCATACAAGCTGAAACCTGGAGGCTGTGTTTGCATCATAAGGCAAAACAGAACCAGAGCACTTGACTGGCTGTACTAATTGTTAGCCTGACTACTGGCATAGTTTGCTAAGCACAAACCAGGGAGACAGCCAGGCTCTGGCCCTTCTGTTTTTAGATGTAAGATAATTCAATGGTATGTCTGCAAACTGTGTAGTGACACTTGGCCTCTCATGCTACAGGACTGCCTCTACAGTGTCTGATTTACTAATATAGTCACAGCCTAAGTGCCAGCCCCCTGATTTTTTAATAACAATGAAGTGAAAGAAAAATACAGCTGTTTTCTCAGGGCAGAACACACAGCCAGCCTTATTTTTTTTCTGAAAAGGTATAAAATTCTCATGCCTTTGAGGCAGATCTTCCAAACTGGTTGGCTTGAGATGAGACAAAGGGGCACTTAGCATTTTTGTCAAGCCTCCAGCACTTAAGAAAGAGAGAAAAATATAACATAGTGATAATCTGCAAAATACTTAGCTAAGAGGGAGGCTGGCATCACACAATAAAAAACCCAAAACAACCAAAACCATAAAACTGTGGTTGGGAGGCTGGAATCAAAAAGGATAAGCAAAGATTCAATTGCCTTAACCTTCAGATACACCCTTTTTGTTCCACTTATTTACTAGAGACTTTCTCATTCCCTCAGGAAATGAGACTGCTACAGATAAGTCTTTTTCAGTATTCTGCCTTAATTTGATCCTTAGATATGTTGGAAAGAACTGTATGTGGTATGTAATTAAACATTGTACTAAAGCAGACATACAAGAGAGCTCGATGTTTTCCATATGATGTGGAAACAGATACGTCACTCTCTTGGTACTGTTTTTCTTACTCTAGGCAATATTTGCTATTACTAGCACTCTTTTCAATGAAAGTCCAAACACTAAAATAATTTGATTATTGTAGGATTTTTATTGGAACTCAGATAAACAGGATTTCTCCAATGTTCAGTCTATGGTTTGATCTTCATGCATCTGAACTCTCCCATTTAAGAAAAATCTTAGATGTCCTTTAAAAGAATCTGTACTCCTTTTGTTGCCTCAGATATGTCACAAAAACACAAGGATGTGTTGTTTACTTTGTGCTATTGGCAGTGCTGAACTATTGCTTACTGTAACTGTCAGCATGTAGGAGAGTATTTTCACTGCATTTTTCTAAATCTACCTGTGATTTGATTCAAACAGAAAAGCCAAAAGAGATTACACACAATGTGGTGAGATTTCCCTCGGAGCAGATTGCAAGACCCACCTGTTTGCTAAAGGCTTCTTAGCACTGCAAATACGAGGAAAGCAAAAATCAGGCAGTATTTCTTAGAATAAGTGATGATTCAGGAGCCAAATCTCTGGTGAGTTTGATTTATATAAATCACAGTGAAAATCCATAGGCTTGTACCTTAAAAAAAAATGTAGAAAAGAGTAGGATAACTGAAATAACATTGACTATGGCATATATGAATTACCAGTCTTAAATTTTCAATGTCTACTCTCACAGTCTTCATTCCATTTTCTTGCATAAACTCAGAAGATTTTTCTTGACTTTTAAATGAAATTTCAAAGTAACGTAATTTTTAAATTCTGTTAGTATATCTGTGAGAGGGTTAAGGCCTGCATTTTTTTTGCCTAGTTCTGAGATGTCGGAACACAGGATAGTGCAAGTGTTACATTATTAGTGACAATTTCCATATTTTGCATATTTGTTTGGGTTTTATCTTATATGAAAGCAATTGATGAAAATTAAAAGTAAATTAATACAATATGAAGATTTTATCTAGTTGTAAACAGGTTATCAAACTTTACCACTACCCATCAAACCACTAAACATCATTCATTTAATTTCTGAAATTTTAAATTCTAAAATCATAAATCCAAGAGAATGATTCCTTCTGAATGTGCCTGTACAAAAATTCAGAGACTGAAAAACTGATTCTGGTCAATACCTCTTAACTTTTTTCCAAACAATTTTATAGAAAGAGAAAAGAGGGAAAAAAGGGAAAACAGGGAAAAGAGGGAAAAGAGAAACAGGATCCATTAATCCATATAATATCTCAAAGCTGGGTCAAGAGGATGGTGCCAGACTCTTTTTGGTGGCGCCCAGAGACAGAACGAAGAGAGATGGCCATAAAGTAAAACAAAAGAAGTTTCACCTCAACATGAGGGTGGCAGAGCACTGGAGCAGCTGCCGAGGGAGGTCATGGAGTCTTCCTCTCCAGAGATGTTCCAAACACACCTGGACACGTTCCTGTGTAACCTGCTGTAGGTGACCCTGCTTGGCAGGGGTGTTGGACTGGAGCATCTCCAGAGGTCCCATCCAACCATAACAATTCTGTCATTCTGTGAAGTAATGCACAGTGCCGGACTTTCTACCTGGTGGCTGCCAGGTTAGAGCAGAGGAGAGGGGAAGAGGCTCTTTCTGGAATAAAAGGCTCATTCTTACAATGTACACAGCTACGTGCTATCATATCTATTGAAGGCCATGAAAGTAGGAAATCATTAGTTTCATCGTCTTTTGGATGCTCTGATGAATGTTAACAACTGCATTGATTACAGTAGTTCAGACCTAGCAAAGGATAAAGGCATCTTCACAACATCTTTCATCTTTACCTTTATGCTCTGTATTTTCTGTTTTCAAAGGCTGTCACTGAGTTCTAGATGATAAGTGTCCCTTAGTGACGCAGCAATGGAGTTACCTTTTTCAGGTTCTTGTTGGTGGCTGTATATGTCATCTTCCTGGGCTGCAACTTGTTCTGTTTCAGCCTTTGACAGGAAGAGCTGGGTTACACTTCACTCACATGCAGCAGCTCAGGCACTGGGGGAAGTGAAACATCCCTCAAATGCCTGCCATTATCAAGTTAACTCAGGCAAATAAATTCCATGTCAGGTCAGTCCTTCCTGCAAATTCAGTGTTGAAAAGAGTTAATACTTTCCTCAGAGGCAGGAAAGAACTTCACTAAACCAGTTCTCCCTTTGATGGTATCAGTCACTTTTCGTTGGCCAAGCTGCTGTGAAGTATTGAATGCATGAATGCAGAGACAGAACCTGGAATTTAGGCTATTCTTCTAAGTCTCTGGTTCTTAGGTCATTATCTCACTTGACAAGTATTCTGTTGCTGAAAACTGAGCTATTAAACATTAGTTGAAAGAAGAAAAAGAATGCAAATTCTCTTTTAATTAATTGGAGAATTGGTGTCATTAATCAATGGCACAGTTTTTACCAACATGCATATCCTTATTAATACATCTATAATGTAAGGAAATACTATTATTTCTGTTTCACCAATAAAACGTAACTAGAAAACATAAAGTGACTTGCTTAAAGCCACATCAAGATAGTAACAGAAGCAAATTCAAAATTCTTAATTCTTGAGTCTCAATCCAGTTCCTTCACAATGAGTACTCTTTCCTGTAAACAATTTTTATTTCTCTAACCTATTTTCTTCTCTCACAGCTTCTGTATTTTAGACAGTTGCTGAAGTTGTAACTGATATTTTTGGTTGTTGCTCTTTAGCTTATAATTTAGTTCTCAATCATAATTTTTTTAAAAAAATATAATAATTTATAACAAGAACTTAATATTAAAATGGAAAATAATGCTGCATGGAAATGTTATTTTTAGCTGACATAAGATTTTCCTTGAAAGCATGTTGGGGTAGACAGATATATATATATCATATTAAGCATTCCTGTCTAAATAATTTAAGGGAAACTGAATATCTTCTTATCCTTCTACAAAAAGTATATTCAGTATTGATATTTTAACACTGAGTGATAGATACAATGTAATCAAATGATCATCAAACTCCACTGTTCCAGGAAAAAACACATCAATAGATCAGTGAAAGAGATACTGTCTGTGAAGGGCATTCAGAGGTTTCTTTCAAAGACATCTTTCACTCATGACATTCACAGAGTGGTTCCTTTTTCCTGCATAGCAGAATATGGACTCTCCCCAGTGCTCAGCTTTAGGCCCAGTGGAAGTTCCAAAATTCTGTTTAAGGTTTGGTATGCTGAATGCTTTCATTAATAACAGATGCAGATGCCAAATAGCTGCAAGGACCATGGAAGAGTAGAAAGCTACCACGTAGCTACATACATCATGACTTCAGCACAGAGAGACATGTCCTCCACCTTTGATGAGGTGTCAATATAACATGGGAATCTCTTGAATTAGCTTTTAGGATGGTTTGTCTTGAGAAACATAGACTCGACCCGCATTTAATTTATGCATCTGAGTGAAACTAATGACAAATATATATTTTCAAATTTTTTGACCATGGAGAGTATCTTTGTCCCCAGAGATGGAAATTGATTTCTTAGCCATACAATCATGGACACATTCTTTATCTAGTGATTAAAGCACTGGGAATAAGTTAGTGTGAGTCCTGTGCTCCAGTTCTTCATGCTGGAGCTGGTTCTCTATTGCATGTAGGAATATTACTGAATGAACTCTGCCTGCTCTCTTAAAAATTGAACTCTGAGGTGCTTTTTAGTACTTAGTACTTCAGTCAGAATGTAGGCTGTATTCATTGTAAGAAATATTACCTTATGTAAGGTATACATTGTATATCTTCCTGCTAATGTCTCTGCCTAGTCATGTATATAAATATGAGTGAGCTGTGCTTCCAGTGTCTTGGTTTTAAATTCTGCACTTTCCTCAGTGTCCTCTTTGTTAAATAATGGATCAACTAGTAGGCAAATAGTAGGTAGTGCAGTCTCTTTCCTTCAGTACTCTCTCAGAGAAGAAATTAATTCAGGTTTCCTGCTTTCTGTACCATTCCTACTTTGACCTTGTTTTGAATGAAAAGAGTGACTCCTACACAGTATTTGGAAAATAATCATGCTTGTGCTTAGGAGACAGGGCTTTTGATCTCAGGTACTATATCCTTGTGGCCCCCAATCAAGGATCCAGGTCCAGAAAAAGGGATGCTTTTGTAAAGATCTACAGTGATGGAGCCCTGCTGAAGAGCTATAGGAAAGTGTATTTAATTTTAAATACTATTTATAAACATTTACCTCTCTGCATAGAGATTACAAATTTAAAATGTGGATTCTCATTTCCAGAACTTGCTACCAAATGTTTAGATTCCAGCCTCCTTTAAAAGGTCTAGCCCATGGGCCTTAAACTAGAGTGTGAAAGTCTGTGAACTTTTTATGTATCATGTTTCTTTTTCTGCTCCCTAATTCCAGGGAATCAGTAAAATTGGGAAGCACGTTTACATGAAGTCTGACTCACTCTTTTAATTAAAAAGTTGGCAAAAAAATAATAGAGGGCATGTCTTTTTGTAGCATTAATTTTTCAAATTGTATTCAACTGCTGCCAAAATTTCTGTCATTACTGTCAGTTATTTAGCCCCATTAGCAATATTTCTTTCAGTCTACCAGATAGTAAGGGTTTATGTTTCTAGCCATATGGGAATGTTGTGTTCAGGTAACTCCCTTTGTTATGAACTGGAATAAAGGGCCTAGGCCAGGTGTGTACTGCACCAGATTTCATTTGGAGTTGTAATGATTGTGGCCAGTGAGTTGAGGGAGGTGATTCTACCCCTCTACTCTGCTTTCCTGAGATCTTACCTGGAGTGTTCTATCCAGCTCTAGAGCACCCAACAGAAGGACACGGACCTGCTGGAGCAAATCCAGAGGAGGACCAGAAAGATGATCAGGGGTCTGGAGCACCTCTCCTATAAAGACAGTCTGAGTGAGTTAGGGCTGTTCAGCCTGGAGAAGGGAAGGCTCCAGGGAGACCTTTAGAGCAGTCTTCCAATACTTAAAGGGCAGGCTACAAAGAAATCTGGAGAGCAACATTTACTTTTTAAGGGTCTAGGGATAGGACAAGGGGGAATGGCTTCAAACTGAGAGCCTAGGTTAAGATTTGATTTTAGTAAGAAATTCTTTACAGTGAGGGTGGTGAGGCACTGGAACAGGTTGCCCAGAGAAGCTGTGGATGCCCCATCCCTGGAAGGTCAGGGATGTTCAGGGCCAGGCTGGATGGGGCTTTGAGCCACATGGTTAAGTGGAGGGCTGCTGCTCACGGCAGAGGCATTGAACCCAAAGGATCTTTAAGGTCCCTTCAACCCAACCCAGTCTGTAATTCTATGATTAGTACTTTCCCAGCAAAATTGCCTACACATAGCTTTCACATAGCCAGAAGAGAACATCCATCTTTTAAACTCAGCTCCATATGTTTTTAACCAAAAATTCAGTTTCAGATGTGTTTTTTTAACACAGACCTCTCTGTATTACCTCAGTATTGGCTTTAAAAGAGCCTCTGACAGTCGCATCACTATTGAGTGTTACAATTTGTCTCACCTTTACTGGAGTTTGTCCAGGACTTTACTTTTTGCTTTTCTTTCATAATTCAAATGATGGAATGGTAGAAAAACCTGAGGCTAAGAAAGATCTAATAAAAGAAAACCAACAGAAGCAACTGATTATTCAGCTACTTCTTTTACACACAGGTGATACTCACATGCTTAATACTCATTTAGATGCAGATGCCCATATGAAGAGAAATATAGCCTGCAAGACATAAAAAGTAATTCTTAGTCTTTACACAGCATTGATGAAGATTCTGCAGAAGAAGAGACTTCCAGTTCATGGGAGAAGAAAAGGAGAAATTCAGGAAGAGGTCCACAAAAAAGACCAGAGGACTGGATAGCGTGACCTAAAAGACTGAACAAACAAGGGTTATTTAGTTGAAATAAGAAAGGATTATAAGGAGAAAAAGCAAGGGAAAGAAGTGTCAAACTTCAAATAAGTAAAGGTCTTCAGTGAAGATCAAGGAATTAATTTGTTCTCTTTGTCTATGACATATGTATGCCATGAGATGCAAGGGCTTAAATTACATCAGAAAATTCAGGTTAGACACCAAGGAAGTTTTCTAACAGTTCGAGTAGTAAAGGGATGGAAAAACTGACTAGGGAAGGTCATGGAATCTCTGTCTTTGAAGAACTTTGAAAACAGATTAGAGGTATGTCTACCAGAAATAATCCACATATAGATCTTCCTGCTTTGTTGTAAAGTGCTGAAACATGGGAAATGAAGGTCTTTTGTAGTTACAGTGACTCTGAGACTAGCAGGAATAACAATGCACTTGCTTCATTTTCGTAAACTTGTTCTTTCCAGACACTCCCTAGTGCTGAAAGCACAAAATTCTCCAATGGGGTAAGCAGAGCTTTTTATAGTGCTGGCAAACCCTTAAATTTGATGTAGTCATTTCTAAGGGGCCAGGAGAGAAAAACTCAGAAGGCTAGGTGATGTGGGTATTGAGGTAACACCATTTCTTTTGTAGTGAAAGAAAATGAAGAATAGTTCCAGTCTATGGCTGCAGGGGAAAGTGGCTGAAGAGAGGAAAGGCAGCTATCCCCATGAAGAAGGGTAAGTATCCCTTTGAGGGGGAACTTGTTGAATTCCAAGAGCTTAGAGTGAAGGGTGAGTCATACATTGGCTGCTGGCCATTTGCTTAGGAAGCTCCAAACGCTCTTCCAAATAAACGTAGGTATCAGGATTCCAGCACACCAGTACCACAAAAAGATAACAAGCTACACTGAGAAAAAACAGTGGCCTGGAGGAAGCATGAGTGAGAAATTGCTTGGTACAAGAGATGTTGATTTAAATTGATAAGAAACTTAAAAATTAAAAGCTAACTTTTAATTGCATTGCTGCAAACTTTCTTTTAGTGAATGACTTTCATGTTTATGGATTGAAAGCCTAGAAGGAAAAGCAGCAGCAGCAGCAGTATTGTTCCCAGTAGAGAGGACTTCTGGCAGAGTTTTAGCTGACTACTGAGATCCGTAGCAGAGTTGGAAAGTTATCAACACACCCCTGCTTGACATTAAAGCAAAATACCTCAGACAGATGATGAATGGTCTTGTGCAGTTGTGACAGGTGGGGACTTGACCCAGTGGGACCTGAAGAAGCTCATCAGGATCACTGACATGTGCTGTGAATACAAACCTCTCCACTCCCCTCATCAATATTATATCTACCCTCAAGATGAAAAGTGGTTGTATGCCATACAGCTCTGTGGGGCAACAACAACAACAGTAATCAGGAGAGTGGAGCTCTAAATAGCTGGGAAATGACACACTAATTTTCCTATTTGCAAAAAAAAAAAAAAAAAGGTTACTTGGTTCAGTTTCTGTGCTTTGCTAAAACGAAATTATACAAAATCTATTCCTAAATTGTCAGCAGAGACCTAAAGCAGTTCTGAGCTCATTGCCCATATACTCACGCTTCCTGGTGATAACTTTAATTCACAGTGAGAAGCATTGCTTTATTTTCACAGCAAGAGTTGTGCCTAGACTCAAACTAACAAATCTTCATTTTTCAGGGTGTCTGGGGAGGACACAACTATCACTGGTTTCATAATATATAGGAACCATCTCTAAAGACACACGTTTGGAGTTGTTTCATGAAAATTCATAGTATGCATAAATTTTTGAGGGCTGTCAATAAAATGTGAAGGTGCTTTGCATGTTATAAGATCATTTCAGATTATTATGATTATTATTATTATTATTATCATACCAGATTATTATGAAAATCTATAAACAGTAAGAAGGGCAGGAGGAACTTCCTACCTCTAAGAATGGTGCTGCTAAGATATTTGTAGGAGATAAAGAATCACATTCCAATCACTGGCAGAGCCGGTGCTCAGCATTTAATCTATTGGTATTAAATGTAGTGATTGATGGAGCATTTCCAATTTCTAGGGAAACTTATTTAACATTGTTGAAGTTATTCTAAAATAAGTTGAGAAATCTGTGACAGCTGGTCAAATTCATTTTATGTGTACTTCACTGAAATGAATCTGGCCCAGATAGCATTTTCAATTTCTCTTGAAGTGTGACCACAATGCACAAGCTGGAATGGAGAAAAAAAGTCAAGATGTCAATCAGTTTCTAATAATATAATGAATAGGTCTAAGCTGTGAGATACCACTCTAAAAGTAGTAAGCATGATAGTAAGAAATTTAGGAACCTTGTCAAAATTGGATGTAATGGCTTGATTTATTAATAAGCAATAGGAAAATTTATTTAATGGGATCATATTTTGTTATTATTTTTCTGTGGATAAATTATATTTCACCTTTTGCTGCATTGTGGAAAAGGGTTTTCAGCACCCCCAAGCTTTTTTTTTCTTAACATAGTTTGATAACTATATGTTTAGACAAGATATACCTTTAAACCCTGCACTTGGCAGGGTTCTGAGAGCACTAAGGTTTTAATATCCCTGACCAGAATAACCTGAAGCCTCCACCCCCACTATTGTGCTGGGGGTTTCATTTCAGCTCAGTCCTGGCCCCAGCTGTGCTGTGAATTGGTCTGTGCCAATCCACGTTTCTGGTCCTGCCTCCAGGATGGATCCTGGACCTCTGCTGCAGCTTTTTCTCCAGTCCTGTCCTTAATTGCCTAATTAGGGAATTTCTCCACTGTCTCTGTCCTTAATTTCCTCATGGACCCTGGGTGGACCAAGGACCTGATTCATGTCCTCACCATGCCAGGGGCTGCCCTTGTGTGTCACCAGGTGTGCAGCACAGGTGCTGTGGGCTGTGCCCAGGGTGGTGAGGGCACTGCTGGATTGGCAGCCCCCAGCTCACCTTCCCTTAGGGAATGGTCCCATCTCTTGCTGCTGTCTGCCTGTAAATGTCTCTGCCTATAAAATCTGAGTGTCCTGCAAAGCTTGTCGGGCTTTGTTTTCTCCAGTCTTGTACTGGTAACATTAAGGGCTTCTGTTTTTGCTGCAGAAATTTTTCATAGTAGATCAGTTAACATTAGTTTATAATTATGACCAAGTTTTAGTATCTATCAAGGCCTTACTGTTTTTTCTTGAGTCACATGAAGGGTCCTATCTCTGAAGTTTTGCTGTGTGCATTGACATTCATCCTGTGCCACCGGCGTTGCTTTGCAAGCAAATAAACAAAGGAGAGTTAGACCTGTGCCTATTTTCCTGGTAAATACTTTAAATCAGAGAATCATGGAAAAACAGTTTAGAAGGGATGTTTGAAGGTTATCTACCTCAGAATTCTGCTCAAAGCAGAGCTATCTCTGAAGGCAGGTGGGGTTTGTTCAAGACTATGTTTAGCTGAATTCTGAGTCTCCAAGGATAGAGATCACATAATTTATCTGGCAGTCTGTTCAATTAACCCTCACCATGGATTTTTTCCCTCATGTTTGATAAGAATTTCCCTTTTTGCCACTTGTATCCTCTCTTGTCCTTTTGCTGTTCCACTGCAAGAAGAGTCTTGCTCCATGTTCTCTATTAACTCCCTTTCAGAAATGATAGATTGTTCCTATGTGCCCCTGCAGCCTTCTCTTCTTAAAACTAAACAAACACAGTTCCTTCAGCATCTCTTTTTACATCACTTGCTCCAGATCTTTAAACATTGCAGTTATCAGCTGCTGGGCTTGCTCTGATTTGTACTTGTTGCTGTTGTGCTGGGGGCTAAAAGTGAAACCACAGTGTTCCAGATGCAGCCACATTAAGTGCTGAGAACGGGAGAGTAACCACTTCCCTTGATCTGCTGACTGTACTTTTGCTTGTACAGTCCAATATGTGGCTGTATTTGATTTATATATGCAGTGGAAGTCTGACTGTGGCCACAGGTAGGTTCAGAGTACTGCAAAGCATCTTCATATTTTGCCATTCTGACTGAGCCTGGACTGCACTGAACAGGGATCTCATCTACATGTGGGTAAGACTGCAGCTTGCCAGCTTGTCCATCCAGCTGCCTAGTTATTTATTTTTTTTTTAAATCCACAAAATGGGAAACACATGAGTGATCCTCTCTGCTTATTACTTTGAAACTCTGCCCTAAATGTTGGTCCTTCTGAAGAATGTGCTAATGATGGCCATTCCATGGACTTTGCAGGCTCAATGGATTATCATCTTGCTGTGAAGTCCTACACTTGGCTAGGGCTTTTTATAACAAGGGTTTACTGACAGTTTCCTCTGACTCCAGTGAGAACAGTTTACATATTGTTGCATATAGGTGCTGCTTTGTACAACATATGACAGTGGTGAGGGTCTGGCCAATATCAACGGAGATATTCAGGTCCTTGCACTGCCAAATATGTTGGCATCTTGTGAAAAGCCACTTGGTCCAAAATATCCCAGAGTTTTAGCCTTCATACTTGGCATATAGTTTAGAGTGGTTTGGAGAATTTTAAGGCAGAATTTGTTTTTTTCTACGGATATGTTTGTCTGCAGATGATTACCTTTAAAAAGGTATGGAGAGGAAATAATTACTGTTGTGTCTCTGTGTCATATTTTAACCCCAGCTGGCAACCAAGCCCCACACAGCTGCCTTCTCAGTCCCCTGTCAGGAGAAGACCCTGTCCTGGGTTGAGATAAAGATGGTCCAATAGGTAAAGCAAAAAGTGCACCCACAAGCGAAGGAAAACAAGGAATTAATTCACCACTTCCCATGGGCAGGCAGGTGTTCAGCAATCCCCAGGAAAGCAGGGCTCTATCACACCAAACGGTGATTTGGGAAGATAAATGTCATCATTCCATGTGATCCACCTCTTCCTCCTTGTTCTTCCAGCTTCACATATGCTAAGCAAGACACCATATGGTGTGGGGTATCCCTTGGCTCAGTTGGGATCAGCTGTCCTGGTTTGTCCCCTCCCAACTCCTTGTGCAATCCCACCCTCCTCCTCTGGTAGGCTGGGGTCAGGAGCAGAAACACCTTGACACTGTGAAAGCACTGCTCAGCAACAGTGAAAACATCCCAGTGTTGTCAACACTGTTTTCAGCACAAATCTAAAACACAGCCCCATACCAGCTACTGTGAATACAATTATCATTAGCCTAGACAAAATCAGAGTGGTAATGAGGGCAGTCTTAAGCTGCACCTGGGAAGGTTTAATCTGGCTCTTCACAGGAGGAGTGATTGGGCATGGAATGGGCTGCCCGGGGAGGTGGTGCAGTCACGGTCCCTGGAGGTGTTTAAGGTAAGATCAGATAGGGCACTAAGTGCATTGATCTAGTTGACAAGGTGGTGTCAGGTCATAGGTTGGACTCGATAATCTTAAAAATCTTTTCCAACCTAATTGATTCTATGATTCTGATTCTACTTGCAGAAATGCTACAGTGCAGGGGAAATGTGTTTCTTTAGTATGCTGATTTAAATACCAAGGAATAGAGACAGGAAAAATGAACACACATAAAAAAATACTTATTTCTGCTATAGCCTGCCATTACAGAGGTCACCAATTCCCCTGTATGTAATATTCAGCTGCAAAGTAATGAAAATGTGTGCCTGAACCGTATTTACAGTTTTCATGATATTACCAGACAAAAACTTGAAAAATGCTAAGCATCCATAAACTCCCAAGAGGCAGACAGCAGCCAAGGGAAATAATCTTCCTCTTCAACTGAAGAGAATTTAACACTTCTCTGTATTTACATCTCAAACAGAAAGTGAATGTGTGTCCCTTTCCAGTACTTAAGCTAGCGTTTATTGAAGTACTTGGCTGTTGAGTGAACTTTATGACATTTCTGGAGGTTTGAAGCCACAGCTGCTGTGCCTGTATAAGAGCAAAGTATGGTTCTGTCCCTGGTACAGATGGGCTCACTGCAGCACGGAGAGCAGAGACACCTGGTTTGAGTCAGGGCAAAGGAGAGATGCTCAGGGTCTGACACATGCTCAATATAGCTGCCTCCCTCTGCAGGCTGCTAAAGGTCTGCTCTACAAAAAGGAAAAATGCGGAGTTTCTTATCACTGTCCCAGGGATCTAGAGTGCTTCAGAGACCTGAGCAAAGAAAAAGCCATTAGAAAGCTGTTCAATTGGCAAACAGAATGATAAATCTATCCATGTCAGAAATAAGATTTGAAGGAACTATTCTATTTATTTATTACTATTTTAAAAATAGATAATGATGAAAAAGAAATTAAGTTGAGCTGAGGAAAGAAGCTTGCAACCTAGTCAATACTGGCTTTTCTAATGAGTTTTTTGAGGATTTGGGTGTTCTGGGATAATAAAAGCAATTTTCAGGTTTGCTTACTTTTTAGCTCCAGCCTTATCCTATTGAAGGCAGTACACTGGCTACTCAGTGAACTCTAGAGAGATATTTAAGACAGGGAGGAGTGTTTATATGTTCATACAATTTGTCTCACTCATGAGAAGCAGGGGCCAGAAGATATTACTGGTGTAGTGAGTGTTTTTCACATCCTCTTCATCTTCCTTTCAAACATCACTGAAATTAAGTTCATAAAAATAGTTAAATATCACACTCAAAAAGGCATCCAGTGGAGAAACTCTAGTGGGTAGCTTTTATACTGTATGCTTTTGTTTTGCTTTTACTGCAGTGCTGCCATCCCAATTAGGTACAGTTGTTCAACTGAAGTCTTACCAAAGCAGAGCAGAAATATTACTCCCTCGTGTCTTTAGAGGCATATTTCTTTTCAAATGTGCCACTATGGCTTTCCTCCACTAGCATGGCACTTCTGATTTTTCATCTGAATATTAGCTTCCATGCTAAACCTTTTTTTTTAAAGAATATGTACTCAGTTATCCCCATATTTGTATTCTGGTAGATTATTATTACTTCTGAAAAATAATATTCTAAACTTGTACTTATGTTTTGAGACTACTTCTCCCATCTGTCAAATTGGTTTTGGATTATTGCTCTGTTCTGTAATAAAATTCTTCAGCTTTATGTAGTTTGCATATGTAGGGAGTATATTTTGTCCCTTAAAGAGAGCTAGAGCTGAAAAAATCTGCTTCAAAGTTTTACTCAATAGATCCTCTTATTTTGAAAGTGAAATACTGATTGCTACCCCCTTAGTGATTACACAGTGTTTGAAAGAAGAGTCTATATTACATTATAATCTGCTTTAGAGTAAATTAAAGGAGTGACCATTGCTATACTGCCATTATGCAGTGCAACTTTATCTCCTAATTTTGTGAATTCTCACCTGTTTTACTCTCTGTGTCAGATGATCCAATTACTCTTTCAGGACCCATTCTCAGTTTCCAATGTTTATTACACATAATTTCTAAATGTATAAAGAAGAATCTCTGTTGTATATTTTTATTTTTTCCCCTTGCCTGATAGGACATGATGTGTACAAAAAGATTGACCTAAAAACTGTGTATTTTTAAGAATAAAATAATTAAGAAACTCAAGACTAAGTTGATTATGTCAAAACCAGAAACAATGTATACTGATTTTATACTCAAAGTATATAATATTTTAAACAAATGTCAATAATCACAGTAGGAATTCCTGTATCTTGGTCCTTGTTATGCCAGTATTTTAGTGTGATTATAAAAGTATTTTAAAAAACACTTTGGGCTGAATTTGGCTCTTAGATAAATTTCTGCTCTTCTGGAGGAATTCCCACTTAGCTAATAGTTACCAGAAATTTAACATTGCTGGAACTGCGAGCCAGTGCCTGCATTTACTGAAGTATGTAGCAATCCTCCCACAGATTCCATTAGAGTTTGATTTGCAACCTCCAAGTCATAAAGATGTTCTTTTTATATATTAGTGTATTACAAATATTTTATTGTGAAAGCTGTCACGTACACTATCTATTTTTTTAATGTGCAAGCAGATACTTAGCTTTAAATACAAATTATGTAATTTTGCTGTTGATAATACTAAGTCCTGGGTAGAGAATTCTCCATGTACAGAAAAAAGATGATGTTTTCTGTTTTGTTTTAATGTAATTAGTTCTTGAATTGAGTTGTTCTGTAGAAATTGAAGAGAGGGACAATGGAAGGAATGAAGGAAGGGCTGCCTTGCGTAGTGCTTGCCTGTAGCTTGGACCAGCAGATACACATGGATAAAAGCAGTCTCTCCTACATCTATAGTCATAAATTAAGCCATATTAGAGTATACCCCTGGGTAATAGTTCTCTCTATTGTTGAATTCTTAGAATTGTTTTGGCAAGACTTGTCCCATATCAAGTAGCGCTTGGCAACTCCTGGGTGCCATTCTGAGTTGGCACAGGTCATTCTGAATGAGAAACTGATACTGGGATGTTGAATTTTGCTGGGTAAGAGTATTTGGTATCATGAGCTGGAGATACTGATGGATAGAGGACTCTTGGACACATGCTTCTCAGCATAAAAACACTTAGAACAGCAAAGCCCTGAACTTAAACTATGAGCCTGTATAAACACTATCAGCAGGTGGATAAGCTAAAAATGTTGGCTTCCTGAAGGTAGATACCTAAACTATGCACTAGTAAATTCTGAAAGGGTTGGACACAGTTCCAGGGTGACATATCTAATGCTTTCCCAAACAGCATTTGGGTATAGTCCAGGGAGCATCACAGGCCATCCTATCACATTCCAGAATCTATGACACTGTTTTGGACTGGAAGATAAATTCTCCACGTGTGAGGCTCGCTGAATGGTTGTCTCTGGGCTTATTTTGTTTACTAGCACAAATGCTTTCCTGTGTTTCAGGCATATTAATTCATATTTAAGTTTCTGACATGGGCTCTAAGCTACCATGCAAGAGAAACTGGCACTGAACTTTAGATTGTGTTAGGGAAGCTTTCCTGTCTGACCATCCAGGAGCCACTCTAGCAGTCCAGTCACACCACCTGAGCTGGGACAGAGGCACCTTGGAGGGAGGTGGCTCCAGTGACTGACAGACCCCTGTTTGATTCCCTGCACACTCCACTCTCACACAGACAGACCAGGTTTCCTTACAGCCTCAACCATGGGTTTCCAAATCTGGATCCTTAAAATAATTTAATCTTGATGCAATAGTTAAATAACAGCTCAAACTGGGTGCCCCTAAGGAGGGAGCCCAAACAAAGGAAACCCTGGGATTTTATATCCTCACAGTCCAAGTATGTGAGAGTCTGGGGTCTTTGGCTCCTGCTGTGCCTCTGAGAGTCTGGTCATGCCCTTTCTTGTGCAAAAGATCAGTGCCAGTTCCTGGCCTCTTGCCTCTGGATCCTGTGCAGCCTGCACACTGAGCTACCTGCACTAAAGGTATTCAACATGTTGAACCAGAATAGTGGGCTCATTAAACCTGTTCAGTTATTTGGTGCACTTTACCTATATCCATCAGCCTTCTGCCTCTCAAAAATATTTCAATCACTGTTCAGGGGAGTAGACTGGCAAACCTGGGGAATGACTTCATTTTGAGCAGGTTTATCTTGTGTCTGGATTAATTAAAAATTACTTCTGTCTGTAGAAATGGAATTTTTTCCAGTAGGACAAGCATCAAAACATCACCCAGAGGTGATGTAACTGCTAAAAAGATTTCATACAGTCACAGTAAGATTTACAGAAGGACTTGGTTACTGCTTTCCTAGTGCTCAGCTTTGGTGACTTGTGCTCTGCAGTTCTTACCTGTAGAAAAAGTGCCTTCCACGCTGCATTTATGAGTATTTGTTTTGGTAAGGAACTTATACAGAAAAGTGTTGGCGCACTGTATTTTTGTTGTTATGGCATTTTGGGAGTATTGGAGCCTGCATTCCTTTTGCACTTTGCACGTAGCTCAAATGTTAACCATGGCCATAATCAGGTGTCAGAGGGAAGATTGAAGGGATAAATAAATCCTCATGTGAGCACAGATTAACTCCTAGCATTCCAGCAAGCATTTCTGTACCTTTTTCTTATTTTTAACTCAATTTTGTGGGGGTTAAATTTACTAAGGCAGGAGACTTTGGGAAAGAGAGAGCTAATTGCAAGCTGTAGAGACAAGAAACCTTCCATGTGCACTAAAGCTTTCTGAGGCATTGGATTAGCTGCACAAGAACAGAGAGCTAGAAGAATGTTCTAGGTGCTGATGTGAGCAGTTGAATGAAATATTCCTGCCCTTGTGCTGAATTCCCTTATGTATACCATTACCATTGCAATTCCTTCAGTGATGCAACAGGATCTGACCTTGGCTAGTCTGCCAAATATGTTCCAAATCTGAGGCTTTAGGGCATATTTTCAAGTCATTTTTTCATAAAGGTGGAGAATTTCCATAAAGGCCACTTCAGGTAACAAACTTCCTCTATTAAGAAGAAGAAAAAAAAAGCAGAGAGTTTTGCTTGCTTACTCAGCAAGCGCCTAAAGGAGTAGCTTGGAGGTTCTGAATCCCTCTTGTTATCTGAATTTGTCTTGTGGAAATTTTCCTGGTTTAATGAAATGGAAGTGGTATGTTTTGGCTTCATTCCTTTTCAACATACAGAAATAATCAATAGTGAACTGGTGGGGACTCAAATTCTGGAGGTGAGTAATTTCCTGCGTCAGGTACTTCCTTCTGCAGACAGGTTTGCTATGACTGGTGTGTAGTCATGTGTTTTAGAGGGTGTCATGCAAAACACACAGGAAGCCAACCTGACATTTGTCATGACTGAGTAATATCTGTCCTTAGAACAGAGAACGTAGAGTCAAGGGCCATGACTTTTATTCTGTATTATACAAGAAGGTCCTTGATTTATGACTGTGATGTCTGATGCTGTGATGACTTGTGTGATACTGTTACCAAAGCCTTACAGCTGAAGTTGAAATTATTATTTTATTGGTCACAATCAGTGATCACACTGATATTAGCTGTGGCAGGTAAAAATGTCCCTTTTACCCTGAAAACTTTTGCAATGATTTCAAGCAAGTGCTGTTTTTACTATAACACTGAAGTTGAATTACTTGGTTAATGATAATTACACATCTTGGTGTGAGGGCAACTGCAATGAACAGCTGTAATATTACCAATTTTCTAAGTTATTTGTTTATAACCTTTTATGGTGATAGGAAAGAAAGAATCATTATGATAACATGGTCACCAGTCAGCAAAATGCAGCATGGTATTGCTTTTCTTACTGAGCAGAAAGAAACTGGAGAGTTTGGCAAAGAATAGAAATATTTCTGCAACCTTGCTCTCTTAAATTGATAGTAATTTTCCATTGTTTTGTTTAACATAAACCCAGTGTGTTTATTTGCGTTTAATTTCAGAGGGTTTTTGGTGCACTGCAGTCACAGTGCACCCCACTGAGATAACCTAGAAGGACATTATGTATTCATGCACAAGGAATAAATCATGCTCTTGCAGGCTATGGCTTCTTTAATTTCAATTAAGGAAAGCGACAAGAAAGAAAAGAAAATAAACATTCCATGGCAGAGTATAAGAAAAATGTCTCTTTTATTCATAATACAGAAAGAAAAAATTAGCATAAAGAAAAAAGAGCAAATTTGGAGATGGAAACATAATTGTGTTAATATTCCTTAGGTTTAAACTGTATGTAAGGACTCCCTGAAAGATGAGCCAGGAGTCCACAGCATCTTCACAATTTTTCATGGCACCATTGAACAACTTGAGTTTTCGGTAGTCAATCATTCAGAATCATAGGACTTGGAACAGGGAGATCTATCCCTTAGAATCTGCTTAAAAGGTTTCAAACCAAAGAAAAAATCCTCCTCATTACGTCTATTTTAATGGTTTATCCTTAAATATACCAACTCAAAACTTGTAACCACATGATTATATGACAATAAAGTTCTTGAAGGAGAAACTTTTAAATATATGTCCCAAGCATATGTCAAAATTCAGGTAGGAAATACAATAGGAAAAACAAAGTACTGTGCCAAAAATACCATGGTTTTAAGCTACCCACCCGAGGACAGTATCATGCTTCTTATGACTAAATACCTGGGGATAAACAGCCTAAATAAGGATTTAATGTGTGTAAATTTTAAGGAGATCTATATGGACTATCTTAAAATTTTTACCAATGCAAAGTGTGCACTGGTCAGCAAATGTCCTGTGGGAAAGCTCCTTCTCATTGGACAGTCCTTCCCATTTGTTGGTCCCCAAAGGTCTCTGCCTTGTCAGAGCATCCTGAGCTTGTCCTGGGATTCTGAACAAGGCAGAGGGGAACCAGTCACCCTGTTTGGGGCTGCTCCCCTGTGTGAATACAATCTCTGATCTGGACACTGTTTTTAAGAATAGGAAAACCATAAGTAAAAACAAAAGAAATGGATTATTATTCTAAAATGTACTTGACAAGTAGTGTATTTGCAGCAACTGTACACAAGGAACCCCAGGTGTTTCTAGCTAGTGATGCTTTGCTTAGTAAGCTCAAGGTGTCTTTGGACCACTGTCCAAAGAGCTACTGATGGTCATGCAGGTCTGACAGCTGGGACCCAGGCATTTTAAAACATCACAAATGCATTTGAAGGATCATAGTGTCATCTGAAATCACACCTCTGATTTTTGACACTTTTCTGTAGGAGCTCCATTCAAAATCAAAGGCATTTACCTGGTTGTCTTCTAGTAAGAAAGTCAACAGTTTAAACCACATTCCAAATATTTAGAAATGCTGATGTCCTCAGGGCAGAGTTAGCACTAGGCCAGACAGTAAACAAAACATTCATTTGAGGCCACATCTAGAGTGTAGATTGATACTTGTCAATAAACAGATAATTTAGCTGTTGAGAATTAAGCTTTCATTGCAGAATGTTAAGTGATATAAACCTTAGTGCACAGTCCCTTATACCATATACATCAGAAATATGTTTTATATAAACATGGAAAGGAGAATTTTGAAAGCACCTTATTACCACTTATTGACAGAGTCTGGAAGTGATGACAGCCAAGCATGTTTGGACAGATGGGATGTTTGGGATCCAGAACTGGTTTTCAGGGAGTAGAGATACCATGACAACATGACATAAGTAAACCAGACACATAACTTTTTCCCCTTTGACAGAGTGAATTAATTAACCTCTGCTTAAATTGGCATGTTGTCATCATCACTGTCATGAGAAAAAAAAATTGTGTTTATAAGGCTTTTTTTAGTAACTTTAAAAAAAACCTTGTTTCGTGTCTGAAGATGATGATATACTGAGAGAATGGGAAAAGGAGATGAACAAATTTTAGAAGTGCTCAAATTCACCTGAAAAACTTCAACAATGTGCTTTAAGGTGTTGATTAAGAGCCACTATGACAGTTATCCATGTTACTCTAAAACAGTAGTCTACATATCATCTTTATTCATCAGTCCTTTTTCATACCTGACTCCTGTTGACATCTAGCTGTCTGGAATTTTTCTAGAGGTCTAAAATTTCTTGAAGAATACAATCCAAAAAGCCAAGACTTCTTTACACAAGTTCTTCAGGTTTTAGGGAGGAGTTACAAAGTTTGCAAATTTTAATGCTTGTCCCTCACGGGTACATCTAGTAACTAAAAGAGGAGAAAGTTCTTCATTTCCTCATGTCTACACTATTCTGCTGCTTCCCAAATCCATCATTTAAGCCTGCAATTGAAAAAAGCTCAAGATTTTCTTTCAAAACATCATTTGCAGGTCAACTTTGGTAATAATTTTGTGTGGGGAAGCAATAAGTTATATACTTGTCACAGTGGTCCTCCAAAGTGCCTAATTCCAATCTCTATATTCTTTTTATTTGTCACAAGGAGGTTTGTAGTGAAGTTATTTGATGTTCTGAAGTCTCTTGGGAAATAGAAAACTGCCATTTGTGATTTTAGGATCTCCAGTTACATGTGGAGTACACTCTTATGTCAGTCTGTCAGAGTTGCACACTTAGTAAAATTTTTTACTCTATCCTGTACTTGCTTAAGACACAACAAGACAAGTCTCTGGTGTTCTTATTGATATGCTATATACTTTATTTAAATTTGTCCTTTTAATAAAGAAGTACTTTGACTAATTCTGATGTTGCTTATTTCTAATTAATTTGTAACTACAAAATCTAAAGAAAAATGAGTATGGAAACTATATTGCTCAAAGCATCTTTTGAGCTTTTTCTCCAAACATTTCAAATTTCAGTGCAATGAATCTTTTACCTTTGACCATAGTGTTTTCTTTAGGTTAATAATTGCCTCCAAAATTAAGTGCAACTCACTGGAACTTAGTTTATCTGTTCATTCACAGAGGTTTTATAAGACGTAGTGCAACTTTCCTGTGCACATCCCTTTTCTGTGCACATCTGACACGTGCTGCCCTTCTGCTCCTGCATGATGTACAAAGGTGGAAGCAGTGGATGACAGTGGCTGTGTGCTCTGGAGCTGGAGCCTCAGTTTTCTGCTTTACACCTTGATTTTTGAGGCTGAAATTCAAGGTCTGCTTACAAATCAGTCCCATATCTGGAATCATGAAGTGATAAAATTTTCTTTGTTTAGTATATGTTTGGGTATTTGACTTTAAAACAATCCCTCAAATGACAATGGAGAAATATTTAGTTGAGTGAGGCAGGAGTACATAAAGAGCTGGTCTATGAAATGAGAGCATGCCTGTACTGGCTATCAGCAGTTGCACAACCACACACCCATTTTTCCACTTGTGATAGGCATACATCTTGAAAAAAATTGAGCTCTTCATTTGATACCTTGTAAACCAACCAGAAAACCTTGAGTACCATGCAAGTCACGTTCTAACACTTTAATGTTCAGAAACCTTGTGGTAATGCAAAGATATATGAGTTAGATAATGCATTAAACAGTGAAAGTGGGAGCCTTTTATAGTATTCAGTTGTTGCTTACTGTGCATTTTTTACATATAGATCAGCAGGATGGTGTTAGACAACATGGAATGGTAATAAATGAATCTTGGCTAGTTGCAAACAGCCAGGAGGGACTGGCATATAACTTACATACTGCTAACAAGAACACGTAAAGTGTTTGTGGTTAAGGCTTTGGCTTTATTTACAGTGGAACAAATCTTAAGTGAATCATGGTTCCTTGGACCAACTTATATAAGGAAAGGAGATGAAAATGCCCAGAAGAGAATATTCCTGCCATGGGAAGTTTCTGCCAGGCTGGTCAGATCTGCACTCACATGTCTGGCCCTGGGAGTATATGGTGGGCAAGGATGCGCTTCACTGGAGTCAGAAATGGCACCAGGGCTAAAGGCCCTCCTGGCCAACCCACTGCACCTGCAGCTCCTGCCCAAACAGAGACAAATCCTTTACTTTGGGTTTCACTGAGAAGCTGGGGCTTGATCTTTCAATTGGCTTAATCAGGAAAGATCTAAGGGAGAGAGTTGCTAAGGTTCAGTCTGACTGTGCTATCCCAGATGGCATTTGGGAGGGAGAGCTGGAGGAGGTCACAGGTCATTCATATTTTGGCCTTCTGAATGTACCTTAATCAGCTGAAGCAAGGACAAGGAACAAAAGCAACCTTCAAGGGAGAAGCTTGGATGTTCACAGCTGGCCTACTACAACTTTTACCAGGAAGACTGGGAAATCTGACCATTTTCTGCCAGATGTTCTTTGTCCACAAAATACTGTGGTTTATTTTCTTAGTATGGCTGCCTTATATAGCAGCTTTACAAACCCTTTACTTTTGGCCTGGTTCTGCATTTCTTTTCTTAATTTTGCAGCTAGTTTCTTAACAATAACAGCAAGAACTATTCTGCCTTCAAAATGCTTCAAAACACATTACAAAAAATGAAGTAATTAAAATTGAATTCTGCTTTTGTCCATGGCCTCAGCATTATAAGTTATGCTCATGATGTAACTGTTCTTTTTCAAAACTGTGCATTTAAATATATCCACTGAGATTAAAAGTCAAAATCATTTACACTACAGATGTATACTTGCAGGTATGTACCAATTTATAGAATATCTAGTTTCCACTATAGTCAAAGGAGATCTAATTAATGCAAAGCCAAAGGATGGGTTGTCTCAAGCCAGTTCTAGAAGAATTTAGTTGCCTAAGCATAAATATTTTTTAAGACTCAACAGAGCTACTCTTAAGCACTGTCTATCTGAGCAGGAGGCAGTGTATGTAGGCATGTATGGAGAGGGGTGGCTAAACTAGAGCTCTCAGAGTGGGTGGTGGGGTCTTGTATCATACCCTGAGGTGTGAATCACAGAATCACAGAATCAGCTGAGTTGGAAGGGACCCACAAGGATCACTGAGTCCAGTTCCTGTCCCTGCACAGCACCACCCCCAAGAATCACACCATGTGCCCAAGAGCACTGTCCAAATGCTTCTTGAGCTCTGTCAGGCTTGGTGCTGTGACCACTGCCCTGGGGAGCCTGGACCAGTGCCCAGCCACTCTCTGGATGAAGAACCTTTTCCTAATATCTAACCTAAACCTCCCGTGACATGGCTTCAGGCCATTCCCTCAGGTCCTGTCACTGTCACCACAGAGCAGAGATCAGTCCCTGCCCCTCCTCTTCCCCTCACAAGAAGCTGTAACTGCACTGAGGTCTCCCCTCAGTCTCCTCCAGGCTGAACAGACCAGGTCACCTCAGCTGCTCCTCATACAGCTTCCCCTCAAGGCCCTTCACCATCTTTGTCACCCTCCTTTGGACATTCCCTGAGAGTTTAATATCTTTCTCATCTTGCAGTGACTAAAAGTGCACACAAAATTCAAGGTGAGGCTGCACCTTGTCTAGCAGAGCTAGAACTACTGAAATAGTTAAGTGTAATGATCTAGTATTCCAAGTGTTTTTGTATACTTCAGGACAAATATTGTCCTGAAAGACAAAAAATGTCTTCTTAACATTTGTGTTTTATTTTCTCTGTGCATAAGTAGCTCAATTCCGTTCTTAACTAAGCAGAAACCAAAGGGATCTTCCAGTAGACCTCGACATAGATAAAACAGAAATTCTGCTGGAATATCCTCTTTTACATAACAAGTCCTGTTAATTGGCTTGCTAGAAAGGGCTGCAGATTTGGTTTACAGCTCTGTGCTATAAACAGATCATTGATTATGACCAACCTTAAAAATATTCCCCAAAAGATACATCAAGAAATTATATTCTAAACTCCAGGAAAGATCCAGAGTATATTCCCCATGCTATAGATATTTTTGGTCTGTTTATCTGTAGAGATGTGATACAACTGGAAGCTTTAATACCATTACCCTTAAAAGAATTCCAGTTTGCTGGACAAGGAGACAAGTAAAATTGGAATATGATGTTGTGGAAATGATCTTGTAAATATAAATAATATCTAATAAGTAGCCAAAGTGCCTTGACAGCGGGTGACTGATAGATCAGTTCTTTAAGTTTTGTTCTTTTTTAAGGCAAATGTTGTGGAAATGAAACATTTCTTCAAGCTTGATATGAACTAATGAACCGATTGTTAAAAATCAGTGAGATTAACAAAAATGTATGATTAATTATCCCTATACACACATTAAATATATCTTAAAATATCACATAAGGTGTAATTCTCTTATTACATTTTGTAATGGTATATAGTGCATGTACTATATTTGTATATGATACAGTGTAGTAATTATATAATGTATTATTATATAATTTTGTTATATAATTATAACATTTAGACCATTATATTAGCTAATACATAATTAGCTTCCAGTAAATAATGGACTTATTACATTATATAGATTATCTCAGTGAAGTGAAATGAAGTGGTGAGATAGCAGTTGAGATGTGGAGCAAAAGGCCAAGAAATATTTGACACAAAGTGTTTGTTTGATTTTCTAATGGGGAATTTGAACAATGAGGGAAAAGAATAACTAGAAAGGAACAAAATGTGGAAGTAAAGACCAAAAATTTGGAATTATTTATGTGAGAGTTGTTCCCAATACTGTAATTACTATACATAACTAATGTCAGCTCTTGAAGGTATAAGTGCATTTCAGTGTCTCACTCATGCTGGAATTTCTTGGGTTTTTTCAGTGTTTCTCAGCACTGTGTATTATTGACTCTGCAGTTCAGGACAGAGTTCAAATGCACTCTGTGAACCAGAAAAATCCCTTTTTTCTCATGGAATACTTCAGTGTATGAACAGTAGTTTAAGCAACGTTCCAGTGAACAGGTTTTGCTTAAGCGTATGAAATCTATCATAAGGTTTTGTACAAATAAGCAAGTTTCAGAATGTGGTTGTCCACTGATGACTCAGTACCTTGAAAGCTGGACTTTTATTAGACAGACTTTCTCAACCTTGGAGATGAGAAAACTAAACAGTTATTCCTGTCTTATTTGTTTAATCTAAAGTATCTGCTAACTAGTCCTCACCAGAAGAGGGCTCAGCATAGAGTATACTGACCTAAAGACACTTTGGAAAATGCTCTTGAAAGAGAAACTTTCCTTGCTGATGGGATGGTAGAATTGTCGGTGGCAATGAAAAATATGTCATACCTTTTCTGAGCCAGTGATCGCTTTAAATCCTCTGTGAATCTGTGGGGCCTGATTTTCCTCTCTCACGATGCTCAGCATTATTGATGTCAACAGTTTTTCAGGTTGACACTAAAATACATGGGTGAAAAACAGTTCTCTTGTCACTTAAAAATGAGTTTTCTTTTTTGTCAATAAAAGGGCAGTTGGTAAAGGGAAACTGAGAGTGGTCGTTAAGTTAAAGTAGTAAGAGCAAAGTAGTAAGAGAAGTGTTTTGGGTAAGATCTGCTATTTTCTGCACAAGGAGGATAGCCCCCAACTCTGTAAGGCTCCATAGAAATGGCAAGTAAGCTCTGTGCAGGTTTAGCTAACAGCATGGAAGGTTCACAGCAGGGAAGGTTCACAGAGCAGCAGTCCTGCTGCTGTACTTAGTCTTGATGAAGACTGCTGGCACTGCGTTTCTGAGAGATTCTGGTGCCAGCTAGCACCAGGGCAAATGAAGACTGAGATTTCTAGATGTCCTTACAGAGTGCCAGGACCCACGTGTGCTTTGCTCTGCCTCTTTAACCTTTGCTCATGTGCTCTTCCCAGTCCTGGCAAGCAAAGTGTCCCAGGAGCTGCAAGGCACCAAACCCTGCCTTCCCAGGCAGATGCTCTTCTGGATGTGCTTTGTTGAACATCCCGGTAGTCTCTAGGTGATAACTGCTCTCCACAAGCTCCATCAGCATGTGCACCCAGTTCATGGCATCCTTAGCTTTGAACAGGGATGAGTCAACTCAGCATATGGATTTTGACATCTTGCGTGGGTGACATCATTAAAGGGTGTGCAGGGAATATTAGTCAGAGGTGGCTCTAATCTTAGCAAGTGACTGGTCTCCTCTCCATGGAGACAGGTATCATACAGCCAAGCAGCTGAAATGCTGTCTTCTGATTTTCTGCCACATGCCCTTCAAAGGGCTGCTGCTGCTATCAGCCAGTCTGCTTGATGTGGCTGAGCTGTCCCAGCTTCTAGCAGAGACCTTTTCCTGCAGTCAAAACCCATTGTTCACAGGTAGCAGAGCTGCTAGCTTGGATCAAGTGGCTTCTGACCACAAGAAAATGGCTGACTGAAGAGCAGTCATTATTCAGAAACTGACACTGTCCACCCAGTCTGCAATTTCTACATCCCTCTTCTCATTCTCTGATATGTTTGATTTAATTCTCCCCAACCACACTACAGGCTTCCCAGTCATGTTGCTCTTTGCACTTCAGCGGTTTAATGAAACCACAAATTTCCTTCGAAAAATTAAAAAAAAAAAGGGACTTCCCAAACAAGATCACAACCCTACACCATTGCTACAGTCATTAACATGCACATATTGCTGTACACAGGCAAATTTCCTCATCCCTTACTTATGGGTGTCCAACAAGATCAGTGGTAGCACAGGAAAAGTCCAGTGCCCAATGCTCCTCTGGGCTTGCTGTGTTTGATGCCTGGGCTGCTGTGAGGTTGGTGTAGAGACAGGAACTTCTCCAGGGCAGCAGCTCCAGGCAGGGGCCATGACCAGCACAAAGCAGAAAGGCTGGGCCCAGTGATGCTGCCATTCTGCTTCCAGGGAGAGCCTGGGCACTGGGTGCACCTGGGGCTGCTGCAAGGCAAGGGCTGGGTGCTGATGGCCCCTTGGAGGAGGGACCTGCCTGCAGGGCTGGGGGTCTCTCTGGCTCAAACGTAGATGCTGAGAGAAGTGATGGGGTTTGGATGTACTCAGCCATCAGTGCTTCTCCAGCAAGTCAATGGGGAAAATTCCATGGGCAATGAATAAAAGAAAAACCAACCCCCAACAGCATTGTACTCAGGCACTGAGAAATGTGTCTCCTCTGCCCAGGACAGGGCTCTAACTCAGAGGAGATAATGCTGAGAGCTGGAGCCAGGTAGGAGAGAAGATCAGGGAGGAGTAGCCTCCATCTGTATGATGAAGGTTTTGGTTATCAACAAAGATAAAGCAAAAATCTGAAATCCTGGTGTTGGCAAGCAGGCAGTACTGAAAAGCATATATTCTGGATTGGGTTCTTGTACTGGAACAGTGGACACAGGTTGTACAGGATTTTTTCTTTCTAGCTAATCTTTTTCCTTTTTTGTCCCGAAATAGAGTGTTATGTGTCTTTCACAGTTCTGACGTGAACTATCATGGCGTATCCCACCATATTTCTGTTATTTCTTTTCTTCCAGAATGTAAGAAACACATTACTCATAAAATATTTCCTGCCTCCCCCTTTCAGTTTTCAGTGAGATAATTAAAGGCCTGTCACAACTTGCATGCTTTAGTCCTCATCATTTCTGCTCTGTTTTCAACAGCCACTTCTATCGGGGAGTATAAAACCTCCAGATTCAACTTGTAAGCCAAAGAAAATAACTGTAATTCACAGAAATCCCTTAATAATTTCAGCAAAATGCTAAAGGAGGCATTTTTTAATTAAAGATTTCATAGTTTCTTACTTACTTTCTTATTTTAATTTCTTCATTATGTGATGTTATTAGGTGGGAAGATTTTTTCTACTGATTCCATGACACCACACTGGGGTAAAAAATGTTTGCACAACTGGGAAGTTTTTTATTGGAATAACTTGGTCATATTGTTATATCTTAAATTAATGGAATAAGTATTTATGTGTATCCTTTTTCCAGGCAACCTTCAAATCAACATTTTCTTCATTAGATTGTTGCAACATTTAGATTAAGTGCTTTGGCAGAAGAAATTAATTCTATCCCAAGTTTGTGGGTTAGTGTTTGGCAAACTTTAATGCATAATAAATCAAAGGGATTTTATCAGGATTCTGTGCCATGCATCCTGTGAGCTAATATGCAGAGGGTGGAGGATGGAAAGAAGTAAAACTTTTGTCATAGCAGAAGCTCTTGTGAATCCAATATCTTAAGAACTCCTGCTCTTGCTCTGTCTATGATGTGTGTGGTTGTTCTTTCCACAAAACGCCTGAGGCTCAACAAGGAGGAGCCTCCTGATTCCTATACCCCCATTCCTGTGTTTCAGGGGCATTACGGTGTTTTCTTTCACAGGATTTGAAAATGGAACTGAAGTTATACAATACTAAGTTCAGTAAATAATCATTTGAAATCATACAGGATATGAAAGTTTTCCTGGCTGCCACATAGATATGGCCAGACAACATGCAGCTTACTTCTAGTGAGGCACACCCAGATGCCTCCTGTCCAATGGCTCTTTTTTGTCTTCAATGACATTATTCCTTTACCTCTTCTTGATGAAGAAAATCCATTTGTTAATCTAAGCTGGAGCACATATTCCTTTGTGGATTTTGCACAATAATTCTTTCTTGTACCCTAGATTAGCCTGTTTTGCCCAGAGAAAGTGGTGTAATGTTAAAGGATAACTTGGTCCCTCATTTTCTGAGCATTTTCTGATAATAATGTTTACTGCTGAAAGCTCAGTCTTTGGAAAATTGACAGTTATACAAGCCTGTCGTAGTTTGACCTGGGGAGGAAAAAACTCAAAGAGGAGTTTTCTCTGTGAGTACTCCCCTGGGAGTTGATAGTGACCAATTGGAGGCTGGTTTGGTTATTGACAGCGTGAAGAACCAATTGAAGAAAGTTAGTTCACTCCGTGAACACACATTTTGAAGGAGGTAATCCGGAACTGAGCCCTCTTGGCTTTTCCGGCAGCAGTGCAGGTAACAGGGCCCTGGCCTGGCTCCACTGCAGGCCTGTGGGCCTGGCAGGGGCCGGGCCGGGCCCCCTGTCTGGGGAGCTNAAAGAAGGGGAGTCTTGGTTTTCAGAGAATGAAGCATGAACAGAGAGAAAAGAGATGAAGAGAACCTTTGCTTCGGAACATTTCATTCTTAAAAGTAATACCCCATGTATTTTGACCATTTTCCCACAAGTACAGCTTTGGGAAGGCTGTGAAGTTGGGAGGAGTGCCACGACTGCAGATACCGGGCGGATGCAGAATCGTGAAAATGAAACCACGAGAAAACTGTTTTCCACTTTCTTGTGGAAAAAATCCCTATAGCCTAACAAGAGGAAGCTTCTCACTCCAAAGTGAACAGAAGAAGGGACTGTTTGAGTTGGGAATTAATTGAAGCAGTTTCTTGTATGTTTGTTCTGTTGTTATGAAGGTTGGGAAAGGGAAGGAAAGAGTGGTCTGACAATCTTATTCTGGATTTTTTTTCCCCCTTTGTGTAGTTAATAAATTTCTTGTTATACCCTCTTAAGTTTTAGGCCTGCCTTGCTTCTACTCCTGGTTCTAAAGTCACAACAGGAAATGAGTATATCTTAATTGACAAATCAAAACCATGACAAAGCCTTAAGAAGTCAACCGAAAAAAAAGGAGACAATTCCTATCTCTTGTATTGAAGGAGTTCAATACATTATTGCAGCAGATTAATGAATGAATGAGTATAAAATGAAATAGGAAATGTAAAGACAACTTCTATATATGATAGTTTTGTCTTCTGGTCTCTCTCATTTTATTAGAACTTGGGTTTAGTAGCCTATTTCTAAAACTCTTATTAAAATGTTGCTGTGAAGTGATATATACTGTTGCTTAATACTGAATTTCAGAACTAGCAACCTAGCCACACAGAAATCTCCCCTGAGTCAGCAGTGCAGAGTTCCTGCAGAGAAAGGCATCACCTCCCTGTCACACTGTCACAGACCTGGAGCACAGGGGGACAGAACGTTTGAGGCAGACTTAAATAAGGGGAAGAAATAGGAGAAAAGATAGAAAGAGGACTTTAATTTGCTTGCTTATTGTTTGGAGGGACATAAAAAATTGATCCAATGTGGAAAATTCTTTTGAGAGCAAAATTGGGATGTTTGTGGTACAAATACAGAACTCATTGAAAAAGAAAAAGTAACAGACAGCTGTGGTGTAAACTCTACCTGAAAAAATAGAGTATTCAGCAAAAATACATGGATGCATGCTGATGAAATTTGTACCCATATTGATTACAAGAACACTATGCAGAAATTATAGCATGTTCAAAATGTAAAACAGATTTTACTCTATTAGGCCAGATTTCTATGTTTGTCTCCTTCCATATTTTAATTGAAGTTTTTACTTGCAACTGTACCTTGTCATGTCATCATCTGACACCAGATTGTGCTCACTTATTTAGTTTTACATTATTTCTAATGAAGGTTATGTATCTCTATTCATTGTCAATATCATATGGCAAATGTACACGTGTGTTCATATAGAATATTTTTACTTAAATTTAATTTTAAAAATTACATATCTTTATTTCTTATTTTGCCAACTGGGAGATCAGTTCGTCTATGAGAAATAATATATTATTTTTCCTTGTCTTTTTTCACTCTTGCCTTTTTTTCAGACTAAAATAAGGAAACTATTCTGTTCAACAGCACAACTTCTAGATGCTTCAAAAGGACTCCAAAAAAAAAGAAAAATGTTTAGGTTGTGGATAATCTGGCTAAAATAATTCATGGCTGTCTCACTGTAGGAGTAGTAATTATTGATCAACCTTTTTTTCATTCTTTTTTTGAATTGTTGAAGTACTGTAACCAGCTGCATTTCTAGAAGGCTGAGTGAACTTGGCTTATTCACTAAGGCTCAGACACTGCAAAGTTAATAAGGCTGCTGAACTTGATGACTTCACAGGAAGTTAATATAGGACACTTAAAGATGTATGTTTCTTCCATTTTATTAAGATACATTTTATAAGTTTAATAACTGGTACAGATAGCAAGGCCATTAGAGCAAGGAGTCAGAGAAGAAGCCACATTCTGTGGCTTGTAATGGGTTAATGAGTCTTTCATGGCAGAGCTGTACTGCTGTCTTGGTCATTGAAGATGCATTCTCCTAATTTCTAACCGAGAAATTAATTCCGTTTTCATTAAATGTAACTTTACTCATCCTTTGACTATTCAGTCATTTATCCTAGGATCAGTCACTGACCAGACCAGAAATCCTGCCTTCTAAAGAAGACAGAAAATTCCCATCTGTACCTGCCATAAATCAAAAACTGTATCCAAACCAGACTGTCTTTAACGTTTAGACATTAGATACCATATTCATGTAGAACATCTTTGGTTTTAAGATATGAGTCTTTTGCCCTGCATTATAGGGTTTCTTAAAGTCTTTGTCTTGGCAATGTAAATTTCCTAACACTTCTTCTTATCTGTCTCCTTTTGCAGCAGTCAGGGGACAATTTTTAAAATTATATTATACTTTGAAGGGAAATTACAAAACTCCTCCAGTGATACACATTTGTCCCAGTGTTTAATTCTTCCAGGTTTTCTCAAATCTTGACATCTTTGCTGTGGCAACAAGGATGACTAGGAAATCCATCTGTTCAAGATATAAATACAACATCAATAGGACTTATGCATAGTGTTTCAATTTATAAAAAAGACTAAATGCTCTCAAACTGACAGTGATCACTTGTCACCTGCATTTTATCTAATTGTGCTAAAAATAAGGACTTTGTTGCTATCATCATCATCATTATATTTAACTGTAATAGAAAATTATGCAATAAGCACTTTCTGGGCACTGTTTTGAAGAACTTACAGGATGGTGAAGGCTTTCTGTTCACTCCTATGATGAATTTCTCATACTTCCTCTGAAAAATATCATCACTGCTCTTCAGTCCTAATAGATGTTTCCAACCCTGCTGCTCCTCTTCAATTTTCTAATTCCACTTTCCTCCACTGGAAGAAAGCCTGCAAGAAACTGATGGAAAAAGCCAAAGTCTAGATCCGTCTTGCACTCTAGCTGTGCAGAAAGTGCAGAATAAGAGTGTATCTGCTACTATCATGTCAGTGGCTTTCTTGGAAAATCTATTGGCAACCTTTCTTTCCCCTTTTGATACAGAGAAAGAGAAGAGTCTTACATAATTATTCTGCTTTAAAATCTAATTTTGTCTGTCCTTCTGGCTTGTGCCTTGTGCTTCTCAGGATTCACTAGTAAGGGCAATGCATCCTGGCTGATGTGGCTTGTAACTCCTGTGTGGCTGCTTGAGATGTCCATGAGTCATCTCAGCCACTGCTGCAGTGGATTTCCTGACCCCACACACAGTACATTGATAGATGCAATACACACTTCACCACACTGAAGGGCTTGTCCTGCTGATATATCTCATAGTAAGTTATGGAATAGGGTAGCATACAGAAATAAAGCTGGAAGTGACATCAAATATTCATTAAGTTCAGCTGGTTACCCCTAGACAGGATCACCTGTAACTGCAGTTTTTTTGAAGATTTATGGGGATGAATATTCAACAATGTCCTTGGACTATCCCTCTAGAGTTTCATTATTCCTGCCATTAAAAAAAATTGCCCTAATACCAAACCTGGGTTTTTCTCTGCCATATAAGTTCATCATAGTGGGGTGCCTTGCTCAGTAGAAGTCCCAACAAAAATGTTAACTATTTCCCCGGGAAACTCTGTGTGTGAAACTTTAATGCATGCTCTAAGCCTGCCTATGCATTCTGCATTTCAAAGCATTTTGAAGTACATGTGAAAAGTCAAGAGAAGTTGTACTTCTCTATTTAGTGTCCAAAAGCTCTGTTCAGCCTGGAGAACAGGAAACTTAGGGGAGACATTGCAGTTACAGCCTCCTCATGAAGGGAAGAGGAATGGCAGACCCTGATCCCTGCTCTGTGGTGACAGTGACAGGACCTGAGGGAATGGCCTGAAGCCATGTCACGGGAGGTTTAGGTTAGATATTAGGAAAAGGTTCTTCATCCAGAGAGTGGCTGGGCACTGGAACAGGCTCCCCAGGGCAGTGGTCACAGCTCCAAGCCTGACAGAGCTCAAGAAGCATTTGGACAGTGCTCTTGGGCACATGGTGTGACACTTGGGGTGTCCTGTGCAGGGCAGGGAGTTGGACTTGATGATCCTTGTGGGTCTCTTCCAACTCAGCTGATTCTGTGATCTTTTAGTTATAGTGGGCTGCATCCAAATGCAAGGTCTTATGTTACCAGTGCTTGAAATAAGGTTGTGCATCACTATCCCTCAGTTCTCTGGGATGAGTCAGGTATTCCAGCATCTTCTTATACCTGTCAGGGTGGATAGTACCAGGAATCATTTAATGACTGCAAAAAGGAAAAAAAGGGGGATTAATATCACAACAAGGTGTTTTGGTTTAAGTTAATTTCCTCAAAAATTGTCTTGGTTTAAGTTTGTTTTTCCCAGCCGACACACCAAATAATGTCAGGGTTTTGATTTGCCAATTAAAATATACTCATTTTCTGTTGTGAGACAGAACCAGGAGTAGAAGCAAGGTAGGCCTAAAAGTTGAGAGGGTATAAAAAGAAATTTATTAACTACACAAAGAAAGAAAAAAAAGAAGGAAAGAAAAAAAAATTCAGAATAAGATTTTCAGACCACTCTTTCCTTCCCTTTCCCAACCTTCATAACAACGAAACAAGCATACAAAAAACTACTTCAATTAATTCCCAGCTCAAACAGTCCCTTTTCCATTCACTTTGGAGAGAGAAGTTTCCTCTTGTTAGGCTATAGGGACTTTTTCCACAAGAAGGTAGAAAACAGTCCTCTCGTGGTTTCATTTTCACGATTTTGCATCCGCCCGGAAATCTGCCATCGTGGCACTCCTCCCAGCTCCACAGCCTTCCCAGAGCTGTACCTGTGGGTCATGGTTAAAGATTCATGGGGTATTACTTTTAAGAATAAAATGTTTTAAAGTGAAGGTTTTCTTCATCTCTTTTCTCTCTGTTCATGCTTCACCCTCAGAAAACCGAGATCCCCTTCTTTTCTCGGGACAAAAGATTCTCAACACAGGTGCTTTTGGTCAAATATCTATGAAATGGAACGGCTCCAACCCCCCCATGTCTTTCTCCATGGTTTATAGGAATATTCAGTACATCAGTTCATCCCTACAATCTTACAAAAGGATTTTCAGCCGTCTTCACAGCATCTCCTCATTCTCCTTCCATCTAAAAAAACCCTTAGACTTAGCTCTTGCTTCACTGACTTCAGAATATCTCCTTTTTCCCTTTCACTCCGGGGAGGATTGAAAAAGTCTGCAAGTCTCATCTGAGCATTGAAAGAGTTAAGATTTTTGCACAGGGAAAAGGAAAAAAAACCAAGGCTACAGTCCTGGAGCTTTGCCAGGATCTCGGAAGCCAGTCACGCTGGAAAAGAAGAGAGGGGGCGGAAAAAAGTGGCTGGGATTTTTATGTCAGCCTGTGTCTCTCTGGTCACTGTCCATGGCCACCCCCTCTCTCTCTCTCTCTCTTGGGCCATGCCAGATCCCCAGACAGGGGGCCCGGCCCGGCCCCCTGCCAGGCCCTGTTACCTGCACTGCTGCCGGAAAAGAGAGTCAGTTCCGGATTACCTCCTTCAAAATGTGTGTTCACGAGGCGAACTAACTTCCTCCAATTGGTTCTTCACGCTGTCAACAATCAAACCAGCCTCCAATTGGTCACTATCAACTCCCAGGGGAGTACTCACAGAGAGAACTTCTCTCTTGGTTTTTCTTCCCCAGGTCAAACTACCACACAATGGAATTAGGAAAGCTGCCTACAGACTACACACCATCCCTTAAAAAATTGACCAGGGGCCAAAATGAAAACCATGAAATATTCTTTTTTAGAGGTGTAAAATAAGAATGACCTGGTTTTACTTGTGTTGTCAAACTACCTGTCAAAATTTCCCTATAAATTCTTTGCCAGAAAAGGAACTGGAACAGCAGATTGATCAACAGGACAATAGTGCAGGGTTAGCTCTGTGCAGACACCACAACTGGCTGAGTGATATCTGAGTGATAGCTGAGTGATAACTGAGTGATAACTACGTCAGCTTTAAGTCAGCATGTCAGGTAACACAGTTAATTTTCATTTGGATCTGGGAGTGTAACTATGACTACAAGGATAAAATATATACGAGTTATTACACACTTCATCTTTTAAAAGTGGATTTTATTTTGGCTCTTATCTCATATCCAAACATGGTTCTGAAGCTGAGTGAGCACAAACTATTTTGAGATAAAATACCAGATTTTGTCATTGGTTAAATATGGCTTATATTTGTTTCAGCTGTAGATAATGCACATAACTTACCTAAAAACATGTTTGCATGGTACACAGAATTTTGCCCCTACTTAACAAGAGAATACTGCTGCCTAGATTGCAAAAACCAAGCAAAACTCTACAGACAGGCATCATGCTGTGAGCTTTTATTGTCTGACTGTGTCTAATCGTTGAACTGCCAAAACTAGCAGTGGGATGAGAATAAATTATGAACAAATGAAGAACTCTCTCATTTTTGTGCAATAATCCAGATTTCCTTTATCTATAAATAATGATCCTAGGGTTTGAAAATGAGAAGGACAAACATTATATGAACAAATAGTAGGAAGATTTTGCGTCCTTCTTAGAATTATCTTCTCTGGCAAATCAAAACACCAGATGCCTAATATAAACAGGATGGAATCCCTGTAAATTAAGTGTCCATATACAATATCGATGCTTATGTAAGATGCTTTATATTCCCAAACTTGGTGAGCATGAGTTCTTTATAACCTTAGCGTTTTGCATTCATGAGTATGATGACTCTATGGCTCACAGTCAGTGTTCTCTTTATAGTCAAGAGGAAGAAGGCGTTTTTTGCACAACAGATTGCCCAACCTAGCAGCTTATTCACATAAGCAATGTTATTCAAATCAATAGGTTTCCCCATAATAATTCTATCCATGTAAAGAATGGCATGCCTATTTAAAGCCACATCTACCAACATCACTAATGCTAATTCTTCCTTGCATGGATTTATACCAGTATAGTTGCTTGCATGAGGAAATCACACTCAAATCAGGGAACTATCCTCATACAAATAGGACTAATAAAATGCATATTTACACCTTTACTGTATTTGATGAGCAGAAGTTAAAATGGGACATGCTTCAAGCTGAATATGATGGGGACAGAAAGAGAAAAAATTGTCAAAGAAAAGAGGGGAATAACAGACAAGATGACAGAAAAGATAGGCAGACCTTTAGGATGTTAATCTCTTTAAGTTTTGAAATGTTCTGCCAACTTTGAATTATTATTTGGCAGAATACATCAAATGAGACTTATTTTGACCATGACCTCAGGTAACTGTCTTCCTCTAGTTTTCCTCTAGTTCCTGTGGTCTCCCTTTTTTTTTTTTTTTTTAATATTTTCTCTATCTTTCTTCCTATCCTTGTTTAATCTTTTAAGTCTAAACTAGCCCAGTTTTTTATCCAGTTTTACCTACAGGAAGATTCTGCTGCTGTGAAGCCCCATTGTTTCATAGAACAAACATTGTGTCTTTTTCACAGGCAAGAAGTTCCCTACTGGACTGAATACTGTTGAATTATTTAGGCAGAATAACCAAAGTATGCTACAATATGAATCATTCTTTACATGCTTACATTAATTTGTTGCCTTGGCAGTCTGAATAGAAGTCAGTCCATTTAAGCCTTTTAACCTACATACATATGATTAAGACATTTGGCAAGAAGTTGAACGTGGACCAGGAGATAAAATATACAGATAGCATTAACACTTCTGCATACAAATAATTATTAAAAAAAAACCAAACAAACCAAACAAAAAAAAAAGTAAGTTTTTTTTTTTTAAATAGGATTTTAATAGGAAAGATTGTTAGGAACAAATAGAAAGATTGATACATTTCCTAGTAAAAAGTTGTTATATCAGAAGATACCTTTAGCTACAAGTCAGTGCATGGATCTTGAATTTTGTAATTTGTTTCTTTACTTAATGTACTAATATAGCTTGACCATATAGTTTACATACAATGCCCACAATATGTTAGATGTATTAAGCATGTAATTACTTATATCATGTATGATTACAAGAATCCAAGTTCAGATCCTGTATGGAGGGCTCTAGAAATGAGAAGAACATCAAATTTGTACCCTGGTTGAAATATAAAATTCTTGTCTTTGCCTGCTTCTGAAAAGAGGCCAAGAAATCAAAATTTCCTAGACCCTCTCAGCATGGAAGCTAATTGAATCAGTCTGTTTTAATAACTCTGCAAGAGAAAAGGTGTTTTTAAAAAAATAACTGTTTTTGCAAAATAAAAACTGCCTATAGAAATTATATGAAAGAGCTATTTGATATGTACCACTATGGGATGCATGCAACATTTACTTTTGCATTACTAGAAAATATAGAAGTCTGGTACCCTAAGTAAAAGTGATTGAAAACATAGTTTGTATAGGGGCTTGAAGGAGGCAAAAAATCCATTAAAAAGACCATATTATTACAGGATTGATATGGATTGCTTACAATTATTACATACCCAAAAGTGAGGTATGGGAGAGATCTGCAATACAGATTCTGTGTGAATCCCATCATTTCCAGTGATTATGGGATCTAAAGATTTGTCAAATCAGCATCTTTGTTTCACAGAAGGTACTCATGGGATATTTCACTTCCTGCCTAGCAAAATAAAAAAAAATTTAAAACCCTACTGTGATCTCTGCTTTGATGTTTGCAAAAACATGGAGTGGTCAAGAACACTGAAAGGAGATTAACAAAATCACATATACTCAAGTGAAGTCTTGCCAAGCTGCATTTACTATGCAGGATAAATCTGATTTGCAAAAATGGGGAATATAGATTACTAGGTTAATGAATTAAAAGAACAGACCCTGCTGTCCGTCTTTTGCTCATTTTCTGTCTCATGAGAAGAATAAATTATATTTTCTCTCCTCACTGGAATAATTAAAATTTTGAAGAGCATGCAAGTACAGTACTGAATAGTTTCTATCCATTTGCAATTTTGCTAAACTTTCCTTGTCACAAAGTGAACATCAGTGTCTGCACCTAGTCATTAAGAAGAAATAAATGCCCTACTCAAACCATAACTTTTGCCTCCTTTCCCTCTGATTTAGAGTGGGTCCAAACTGGGATTTTGGAATTATTTCCCCCCCATTTCTTGCCTCATCGCAAATTTTTTTTCTCACTAATTTTGGATCCTGAATTGATTTTGCATCTGTCAATGAATATTCAGAATGTTGTCTGTGAATTCCATGGTAGGAAGACATCTCACACAAAGGCAGAATCTGTAGAGAAGTCTTTATCCAAGGAACAGCAAAGCCTGTGAGATCCCTTCTTGAGATTTCTGTGCACACACAAGGGAGGCTGGAACACCCACTGCTCATCTCAGACAACAGGTAACTATACTTTGAGGGGACATAGCAGTAGCAACCATCATCCTCCAGAAAACAGGCACATTCTGAGGTATGTTTGATTATGTGAGAAAGAAGCAGAGCAGCTAGCAAGGAAAGATGAAGGACAAGAGTGTATGTTGCATGATATTTAAAAAGAAAAGAGAGAGTTGAGGCTTTCAGGCAAGCCAAAAATAGGGCTTGGTGCCAATGAGAAAGAAACTTCATTGCATTATTTGATTCCAGATAAGGGACTCCAAAGCAGATGTAGTCCTGATGAAGGAGAGGAGCAGTTTCTCCTCTCCAGCAGCAGGGAGGAGCTGTTTTACAGAATGGGCTACAGCAAAGAGGACCACAGGTCTATAAACTTCTGTTGATGTCATGAAGGAAACATGAGTCCTTGCATTTTTCTCATTGCTGTTGTGAATAAATGGGACTGCATATAAAAAATACATTACTTCTTTGTGAAATCTTCAATCACTGTCTTTATCAATTGTTTCTGGTAGAGACAATGTATTGGACTGCACATCCTGGCTGATAGCCTGATCTCTATATACAGATTCAGTGTGTACACCTATAAAATATTTCTCCTCTATGATGATCCCTCTGCAAAATGCCTATTTCTGTCACTTTAGATTAGCTTTGAAACTTCAGAGCCAGCAGCTAACAGGCTTAACAGCACAGCCTAGTAAATCATCTGTGTTGCAAAGGCACTTATGTGGAAGAGCTGAGCATCTCTGAAAATCAGGCCATTTCATTTTCTTGGCTATATATGGGTTCAGCAACTTAAATTAGGCATACAGAAATGTTAGCAGTGGAATTTTCTAAAGACTGATTGCTATGCCGTTATTAGAGCTAGCTCCAAATGCTTGTTTCATGCTAGAAAACATATGACAGCAGTACTTCACTAGCCAAATGGACATAATGACCTTCTTGAAATGGCTCCAGCATGGGATGGGGCTGACAATGCAGTATCACCACAATGGGCAATTTTCATCTAAGAAGATGAACTCTAGATTTGATAAGTTTGTGTGGCCACCCCACAGCCCTGAAGAAGCTGTCTTGGACAAGTTGGTGGGTGATAGAAGTATATGGCTGAGAGCAGGGGTCTGACACTAAGCATGTGGTAAGCCAGTCACTGGCAACCTTAAACTGATAGAGCAAGTATCTTTCCAGGACAGTGTTCTCAAGGGAGTTGGGATCCTTTGCCTTTCAGAAGAAGTTGTCTCTAGCTACTGATTTTGGAGCAGTAGTACTTTTCTGTCTTTTGGGTCTTGTAGCGTGTGCCAGCTCAGCTGCCTGGCAAGTGAAATCTGTTTGTCCAATGGGCTGCTGGCTCTGCCACCAGGCCACTTGCCCAGAGATGACTATGCAAGTCATCTCCCAAAGTTGGGATTGTTGCTACCCACAGGCTCTGTCTGGCATTGATCAGTGACATGATCTGCAGCATCCACAGATGTTTGGTCCCTTCCCACAGGGTCCTCAAGATCTCTGAAACTACCCACTCCCAACAGAATGATCAAGCACAGTGTGGATCACAGTGTCTGTCATGGACTGCTCCTGAAAAATCAGTGCAAGCAAGGGGGCAAGTCATGCACAGATTGCAAGGTGTGTTCTGCCAGTTAGCCTCAGGACCCATGGACCCTGGACTATTTTACTCACTGGTATAGACAAATCTACAGATTACAAAGATCTGACCTTTTTTCCTGAGTCTGAGAAGCAAGGGCATCCTTAGGATACCTCAGATTTGGCACTTGAATAGCAGAACTGCCCAGGAAATCTTGTAGCCTGAGATTTTAGAGATTTCTGTCATCATAAATGCTTAGGCTATGTGCAGTTTTATGCCATAACTGGTTGATGCCCCTTCTTCCAAAGGCTCTGCAGGCCGTGCTTTGTGAAGCACAGGTAAGGCTAATGCCAGGTAAAGCAACAGCTGCTGGGGAAAATGTACCCTTCCTGAGCCATCTTTGCATAGTCAGTCTGCAGTTTTGCCATAAATTACATAGCAACAAAAGTAGTGAGGAATTGTTTAATAAACCGGGGGGAAAAATGGCTCTTAAATTGACTGGATTACCTTCAACACCATTGAAGTTTAGCAGAGAGGTTTTCACCATGCTTTGGGAATTCCTAGTGAGTGACAAAACAGTGAATGAACAGCTTTCAAAGGGCCTAAACTTAGCTAAAGCCTGTTCATGCATCCCTTTGATAATCAAGAACAACAGCAGAAAAATGAGAAGACAAAAATCTATAGCTTGGCTTTACACCATGTACAAATTAAGGAGCTGACTCTTATATTTGATCTTTTAAGTAGAAAGGTAAATTATCATTACATTAATACTTCACTTTGCCTCTCATCACCTCACTCATGTCAGTGCAATTCAAATGGTGCTGATTCTTGATGCCACTGCTGTATACATCAGCCCAGCTGGATTTCACCTACATTTCCACATTGTGCTATTGTTGTGTCCTGTCTTTGAACTGAAAGATTTGCAATTTGTCCTGCTGCAGCTTCTCCCCTTGACCATGAATGCACAATCCATCAGATAGTCTTCCATTCCCTTTGGATACTGAAGAATGAAACATATTTTGGCTCTTCTCCTCAGCAAGTGAAGTTAACAGTTAATGGGAGCTTGATGTCACACTGATCCCTGAGCTCCATCCTGATTTCATTGAAAACCCAGGATGGCAGCACTTTGCAAAGCTGGGCCTTACATGCTGGCAATACCTGCTTGCAGTGAACAGACTATGAAAGGGCTCTACCTAAACAGAAATAAAGGTCATGGGCAGGCTATATCTCATCTATCCTCTTTATAGAAGGAGTTATAACTGATTTTTGATGTTGTTTTGTTGTTTTTGCCTTTTTAAAAATTTTTAATTGTTTTTTTAAGAAAGAGAGAGCTGAACGACTGTTGTACTGATTTTTTCTGTTTGGTAAGCAGTCTAAATTGCCTTCATTGCCAGCTGCTGCCCAATGTAACTGTAATTGTGCAGATTATTTCACAGAGATGACTGGAGTTTTGAGGTATGTTGTATGGTGGTGAATTGTTTGTCAAGAAAATTTAACTGTAAATGTGACAATATATGAACAGACTGCATGAAATTTGTGATCATGATACTACCGCTTTTCTATTTTAAAGCTAAAAAGCCAGGTTGGATGACTACTGAACAAATGAACAGATGTTCCTTCCTCACCACTGAGCACACTGAGTGTGACACTGATTTATATGACCTGTAAAGGATGTATTTTTAAAATATTTTGGATCTGGAAAAGCAGAATAATTATAAGACCAGTTATTTAAAGTTTCAGCACTGAAGCACAATCCAATATTTGACTGTAAATTGTTTGATCACCTCTTCAGTCTCTTGCTAACAGGAAGACTGTTGCCTTGAGCGATTCTAGCAAGAGCAGGGTAACTGCCTTAAAATGACTGCAAGCCTGGATATGTCCCTGTGGTGGTTTAGATCCTGGTGGGAATTAAACTCCAAATAACTGCTCTCCTTCCCTGCCCCTCCCTCCAAGAGAGGGACAAAGGCAGACACTATGGGTCGAGATAACAATTTCCTGAAGGCAAACGGCAATGGGATGAGAAAGAACCAGTAACAGCAGCAATATCAATAACAAAAGTATACAAAAGAGAGGGTGATTTGCACACAAAAAGGTGCTCACCACCTCGACTCAGTTCGATGTGGCCACCAAGACCAGAGGTGGACATTTCCACATTCCACAGCTGGCATATCTCTTCCCCAGTGAGAAAACTTCAGGAATTTTTTTTCCTATAACTTGTTTTGTAGCTAGATATTGCAGCAGAAAAGCTGTATCTGGCAATCAGCATTGAAAATAGTCACAAAAAAAGCCATTTGGGCAAATATCAGTAAACTTCCCTATGGTGTAACACTTTCAGTAAATTACTTGGACATTAGATGAAGGAGGTCATCAGGTCATTCTCAGGGAGCTGTTGTGGTCAGTCACACAGCTCTGAGGTCAGACAGAGGACAGGGCTCACATGGAAAGATGAAACTTCACATGCTACAGCCATCCCCCTCTCAACTTGTTTAAGCTCCCCTTGCTGTCAGCACAGAGAAATATCTACTCAGGAAGAGCAGGCATCCCTTAAAGTTAGCCAGGAAGAATAAGCACCTCTAGAAGATTATTATCTCTGGATTCTCAGATTATTATTATAGTATAGGCAAAGGATGAGTGTTTGTCACCTCACAGCAAGACTTTCTCTTCCTGGTGACTAGAAGAAGTAGATGACTGATTAGGTAACAAAAAGCATATTCAAGCATTGGTGGAACTGTGTCAATGTAGAGTACATTATAACTTATTTCCCTTCCAAGCATATAAGCACTTTTAACCACTTAGGCTACATCCAAACAAAATGGTGCCATGCTATTACAACTGACCTCTGAGGCTGGATATCTGAGGATCCTGTTAATAAGTCTCTTGGAGTGAATTATGAATATGCAACTCTTCAAAAGAGAGATTAATTTCCATGTAACACAGGTCCAGCAATACAGTTATAAAAGGGCAGTGTGGTTTATACTATGCCTCAGATCCACAGACAAAGTTTTGTACAATGCAGTCTGGCATCTTGTCTGCCTTTCTCCTCACTCCTTGCAGGGTCTAGCTCTGTGTTGCCTTGTGCAGAGTTGATGAGATTTGCTCTTGGACCTAGGGCAGAAATTGGCCCAAGATGTCCCCAACTACCCACAAGCAAAGCATATTGGTCGGGTAGTGATGCAGTGTGCAGAGCTCCCATCTGCCAGAGGGGAGCTTGAATGGTGGATTTGGCCACCCATTCATGAAAAACGGTGTTTTCCTTCAAAGACAGATTCAGTACTTTGCATGTACTTATAACTGACACACCAAAAATTTTCCTAGTCCTTGTGGGATAAAGCAACTTTTTGGGGTATGTCACTCTGGTGATGAAAATCCTGTTTCTGTGTAGGTTCTTCTTTAGGCACTTTTGTAGATCTGGACCATAATCATTTACCTCTTATGACAGTCATACATCTTAAGATGATGCAAAGGTATGTGATTAGTAGCCACTGGGAAAATCTGCTCTTCATATCTTAAAATCTAAATTTTACCCACTTGAAAAGAAGCACAAATGGATCAATTGCAAATGTTATTTGAGAAGGACCCGTATTTGAAGTGACAGTGAGCTGTCACCACAAAAAAAAAAAATCAACAGGTTTCCAAAATAGGTGTTTTAAAAGCAAGAAGAAAGATGTTTCAGTTCTTTTGTGGTGGGTGGAAGGGAAAAGTCAGTTGGCATGTTATGTGCTGTAGCAGCTGGATTAAATATGGAAGGATACTTTCTGCTGGCTACGTCTAAGTGACATAATGCTCATGTGAAACACTGAAGTAAAAATTTTCCCCAAAAAGCTGAGATTCATAAATGACTAATTGAAAGCTTGGATTTTCTTTCAATGCATTAGAGACAGGAAAATCTAAAAACAGTCCATGAAGAATTAAAGTGTTAAACCAGCCAAGTCCCTCAAATATGCAGAATATCCATGTGCTCGTTTAAAATTTCATTCTTAATAGCATAGATGTGAAGCCTTCCTCTGAATTCAGTGGAGTTATTCTCAGTTACAGTGATGGAAGAGAAAGCACATATAACTCACTGTATGGGGGGAAAAAAAAAAAACAAACCTCAAAACTTGATATGACTGAAGCTGAGAAAGTGTTTTATTATTTTGTCCAAATAATATCTTGACATTGCATTGTCTTTTGAAAAACTTCCTGTTTCTTGAGTCTGAGATATCACCTGCAGGGCTGACATATGCATGGTGAATGAGACATCTGGTCTGGAACAAAGCTGTCTTTCAGCTCAAAATAAACGTCACTTTTTCTTCAACCACAAAACAGTAGACAGAGGTAGGGATGAAAGCCAGGTGAATGTTATATAGTGCATATCAAAAGTGATTATAATAAGGAGAACTTACAGGGCATGCAATTTAATCACCTCTCCAGAATCCAGGACATTTGCCTGCTGTTTTGTTTTTGCAGAGGCCTCACTGTGGTTAACCAGGCTTGTTTTAGTAGCTGAAGGTGACACTGCAGACCATCCCATGAAGCTGTGGGACAGTATTTGCATAAAGCCTCCTTTTTTCTTTGGCCCAGTTGCCACCATGGAGGGACTGTGGGGGCAGGCAGGGAATATGCTTTCTGGAAGGGATAGGTCGAATATGGTACCCACCTGGTTCCTGTGCATCCCTGTGATGCTCCTGTCCTGCTGCCATTCCAGCCAGCCTGTCCACCTCTGTCAAATACACACGACTGCAGAGTGGGAGAGGGGCCACAGTGTCAAGGGATCTTTAACCTTATGTCTGTGAAATAATGATGAGGAAATCAACAAAGGCCAGGGCAGGGTCCTACTCCTGGGGAGGAATGACCCCATGCACAAGCACAGGCTGAGGGCCAATCTGCTGGGAAGCAACTCTGCAGAGAAGAGGAGGAGGGGTCTTGGTGGACAACAAACTGCTCATGAGCCAGCAGTGTGTCCTTGTGGCCAACAAGGCCAAAGGTAGCCCTGGGGTGCATTGGAAAGAACATTGCCAGCAGGTCACAGAAAGTGATCCTGTCCTTCTACTCAGCCCTGGTGAGGCACATCTGGAGTGCTGTGTCCAGTTCTGGGTTCCTCAGGACAAGAGAGATGTGGAACACCTGGAGCAGGTCCAGTGGAGGACAACAAAGATAAGAAGGGGACTGGAGCATCTCTCTTATAAGGAAAGGCTGAGGGAGCTGAGCCTGTTCAGCCTCCAGAAGAAAAGATTGAGAGGGGACCTGATCAATGTATATAAGCACCTGAAGGGAGGGTGTCAAGAGGATGGAGTCAGTCAATTGTTGATATTCCAGTCCTTGGCACTGTCTAAAATGGCCCAATACAAATAAATTGGGATGTGGCAACATCAGCTTTTAGCCCCGAGCCTGTCAGACATTTACCTCTAAAATCTATAAAAGTGACAGGGTCTGAGTGTAAAAATTTGAACTAGGTTCAGTAGTTGAAAAATTTTTGGATGCTTTGCAAATTAGAAACAATTGGCAACCTGCTGGAAAAAATGTCCTTGCTGACTTTTGCAAACTGTCATTTCTGATAATACTGGCAAGAAAAGCTATTTTATATCCTGGAGGACTGTTCTTGAAAAAGAAAATAAAATAGCTTCATTCACTTTTCTTTCAGAGTGGCAACATAGAAGAAACTGTGCAGCAGAGCTGGGTGTATGACAGGGAAGAGCCCACCCTTGCTATTAATGAATACCCACTGGAAAAAGGAGTGTGATGGATCATTGAGGATGAATTAGAGTTTTGTGAAGGATATGACTTCTGGTTTCATATGGCCTAGAAAAGTAGTGAAAATTTAATTAAGTTTTAGACACTGACTCTTGGGAAGGTCACTTCAGGGCCCACTAGGATAGATGGATTTCTTGACAGAAATACTTTTGCAGGCTTCAGTGCAATGTGCACCTCATGGGCTTAATATATCTGGGGAGTAACTGTGTGTGCACTGGGTCTGCAAAGTGAGTCACACATCCTGAGCACATCAAGTGTACAGCAGAAAAACAGATCACCTATGAAATCCACACACCAAAATCAACCCTTCAACACTCCCAAAGAATCAGACTTTGGAATGGGTGCTGAAGGGTAACCTTCCTCCCCAAGGAGCATCTCCGTGGTTTCTGGATGCTGAGCAAGGCAGAAGTCCCAAACAAAAGTAGGAAATCCTCCTGTTCTGCCCAGGTGACACTTCCAAACTGTAGAAGTGAGTGTAAAAAAAGAAGCCTTCTTGGAAAGAATCACTGGAGGACAGAGGCAGGAGATATTCAAAGGAATGCCATGAGAGTAGTAGTTCTTGAGAAGAAGAAATTCTGTGGAAGAGGCTTTTTTCATGTTATTTCAAGCTGATCCTGATAATTTCCTGAACAAATTAACTTGGACAGTCTGCCATTTTTGGGGATGGTAAATCCTTCGCTTTCAAAAGCTCAGCAGATATATCCCACCCTGCTGCAGGGACAGCATATGTACAACTGGGCAGGAGATAACAGAATAACTACTTGAATTTCCACTATAAACCACGGCAGGTTTTCAGCACAGATAATTAACAAATATACTATGGTTCATTATGAAAGCAGTCTTCTCTCTTAAATTCTCCAAGTTCTTCCTATAATGTTGCCACTAACATCACGAAGACACCTGTTAAAGGTAATTGAGACCTGCACAGGGCAAATGTATGAAAGACCAAAGGGAAAGAGAGGAAAAGAACAAGAAATCCTTAGAACAGATTAGCTTCACTAGTGTGACTGTCTCAGAAGGTCAGTGATGCTGATGTCATGCCATTTATGTTCGAATTTTACAGGATTTTATGAGAGAGTGGAAGGTTCTCCTCAGACAGTCATATGCCATTATTCATTAATCTTGTTTTGCACTTCGTGATACACTTTTGATCTCTCATGATCTTTCTTGGTACCTATTGTTCGAGGTGGCATGGCTGTAAAAGACAAAACTCCTTGGTATGATGCCTGTGTAAAACAAACTTAATAACTTTTTTTACCTTTGGAGTTCTTATAAATACAGGTTGTTCTCAAAGTAGCCATAAGAAGTATTTTCCTCAAGGTATCAGTTGTGTAAAACAGCTGTCAGTATACATGTCAGACTTAGACACACATAACCTGCTAAGTTACTAACCTAGTAACTAGCAGTTTAACACCAAGTGAAAAATTTCCACCTCCTTTCCCACGTATGCCAGGTACCAGAAGGAGAGCTCCTAAGGCTAATATGTGAGTCACAGAGAAGTTGGTTTGGCCACAGTAAATTAAGCCTCCTAATGGGCCTGTTGAAGTGTGCAGACAGCTGCTGCTGGGTGATGTTAAATGTGTGAAAACTGCTGCAGGAGAGGACTGGAGACACAAAGGGAAAACATTAAAATTTGCACATTCAAATCAGGTAATGGCTAGAGTAAAATGCAGCTCAAAGGAAAAGGTTTGTAATTAATTTCTATAGTCATACTTCTCTATGTGGATAAAAGATTTGAAACTGAAGGCAGAATCTCTACCAGCTAAACTGACAGAAGGGAGCAGGAGTAAACAGCTGCCAAAAAAGCTGTACTTAGCCCCGATGTGTCCCTCCTGCCTCTTACTATGGTCATTCTCTCCTCATTCAGGCTTCCCAGTAAAAAGAAACAGTACTAGGAATATATTCCTGTATTCACTGAAAAAAGTACAAATGCATAGCAAGAATAAATGTTTTAAAAGGGGGAAACAGTCTTAAATTGCAAAAAGCCTTTGTAGGATAATAAAGGAATTTGAGCTGAAATGAAAGTGCACATTAATGTTTTGAGAACAAAGCCTAAATAAATCCAGAAATGACACTGTTATTTTAAGTATACAAATGTAAAAGAAAATTAAACTTTAAACATTTTGGTGTGTATTTGTCCAAAGTGCTGCATCTCATCTTCTTACACACATTAGCAACACCAGTGTAAAAAGCATGTGACACACTTACTTACTATTTGGCAATTAACAGAAAAAAATTTTAATATTTTTAGGCATAGCCCCAACGCCTTTTGAGAAGTTTCTCTAAAAATGAAAGAGCACAGACATAAAAATAGGAAATATTTATGGAAATTTGGGTCTTCTTTTTTTAGTTCATTGGTTGATTTGGTTTGGGTTTTGGGGGGTTTTTTGGGTTTTTTTTTGTTAATCTGTTTTTTCTTTTTTTAAAGTTCAAATTATTTTAAATTAGTTTTGTTTATTTCATGGTTTGTGATGTTTGAGGTACTTATTTTCAAGCCCTTCTCCATAGCAGTGACGTCTGACAAAGCTAATATTTGTTATTTCAATGAGCTGAGATTTCCATATAATCACTTAACTTGAGGATTAGCTTTTTAAACACTGCATTTAATGTTATGATATAGCTCGTGTTATCAGATAACACTATTTCCTTCACAAAACCTACCAGGGAGCAATTGCATGCTCCAGCAGTCAGTTGAAGTGGCCTTACATGAGAGGGCTTTAACTAGCAAAGAGAGAAATTAGCTAAGAAATGACCTGGTTTCCTGTGCTTTCACAGCAGCAGCACAGTGAATTCCCAAGAGGAAAGGCAAAGCCACTGACTTGATGATGGCCTTATCTCATTTATAGAGTGCAGCCTTGTGACTTAGAGCTTTAGTAACAGCTTTTTTCTCCAAAGAGGAAAATCTACCAATTTAATTGGCCTGCTTGTTTGATTTGAGCGAAGGCTATTCCCTCACATGCTGATGCAGCACTCAGTGATTCAGATTCAGATTCAGATTCAGAGCTGCTGCTCGTTTACTTCCTACCAGTCCAGCCCTGCTATGAGAGAAGACAGCCTGGAAACTCCTAAGGAAATGGGGATTAATTTCATGGGGAGCCTGGCACAGGACTTAAAGTCTACCAGATCCTGATGACTGCTTGAGGAATCCTGCATTCAGAGATGTTAATTGGGTCAACACAAGAATATTCCATTTGCAGTGCAAACAAACAAATTTAAAAAGTGTTAGTTAGACATTCTCTGTGGTGTTAGATCCTAGCAAAATGCAGATGTTATCCTTCTCCTTTTTTGTGCTAGATAGACAGCCTGCTAACTGAACAGCATGCCTTGTCTTATGCTTGACAACAAAAAGCTACACTGCTCTTACAGCAGTTCAATCTTACAGAAACAGGAAAAACAATTTGAACTCTACACTCCAGTAATGTTAACATCCACCCTGTTCTGTTTTCCTCAGAGCTTTCCTCAGAGCTGCTGGAGACACAAATGGCCTTACAGCAAAGCTTTAAAAATTGCGCACCCCAAAAGTTAGGGAGAGAAGAAGCCTTTAATAAACATTCAGTTTTAAGACAATGATCATATAGTTATTGTAACCAGTAATAAGCCACATAATTTAGGCTCTTTTTGCATCTTCTGTCAGATTATTCATCAGCATCACTACTATGGATTATGTCATGAAAGTAGAAACATCTCACCCGAGACAGCTGTCAGTTTTCAACTTTACAGATTTAACTAGATAGCTTAATTAACAAACATTACCAATGTCAATCCTACTTATTGTATGGGTGTGAATCAACTGAGGGAGGGATGAAGAATGTATATTATTATATTTGCCCAAAATAACACCCTCCAGAAGGCATTTGCCCTCACCAGATGAGTGAGTCAGTCTTTGTCATGCATGGGTACAGTTGGTCTAACCTCCATCCTGGTCTTCAGCATTGTCGCAAAATGTGAAATATGGAAAATTTTCTTAAGAAAATATGTTCTTTAATCCTTGCTCTTTGTATACTTTCAAACCCAATCAATAAGAAGGGAGATTTAAACCATTAACCAGAGAGCAGCTAACAGGGTCTAAGTGATGTCATTGTGTTAGAAAAGCAAATTACTTATTGGTACAATTGCCTTGTTAAGGTTTAGGGCTGCATGGGATCTCAGACCTAGGGGGGTGATAACAAAGCTTAGGAAGAAGGATGCCTACTGATAGTGGGCACAAAGCATGCAGAATTTATGGACCACAAAAACAACTGGCAGAACTTCAAATATAAGGCAGAAACTAATAAACCCAACTCACCAACTGTGCTGAAATCAGCTCCAAGTGGGTAAAAGGAAATTCTGTCAGGGGGAGATCTGCAACCACCGACTCAGGGGCCACTGACACAAGAAACCCACTGACCCAAAAAGAAGAGAAACACTGAGTCTGGGGTCTAATTAGCACAAGAGGCAAGAGAATCATTAACCAATAGAAGATAGAATGCTAATTAATAAGAGAACTGTGTAACTTGTATCCAATGAACACTAACTCCATTGTTTGATAAAATGTATAAATAGTAATAAGTTTTGATACTTGNAGAAACTAATAAACCCAACTCACCAACTGTGCTGAAATCAGCTCCAAGTGGGTAAAAGGAAATTCTGTCAGGGGGAGATCTGCAACCACCGACTCAGGGGCCACTGACACAAGAAACCCACTGACCCAAAAAGAAGAGAAACACTGAGTCTGGGGTCTAATTAGCACAAGAGGCAAGAGAATCATTAACCAATAGAAGATAGAATGCTAATTAATAAGAGAACTGTGTAACTTGTATCCAATGAACACTAACTCCATTGTTTGATAAAATGTATAAATAGTAATAAGTTTTGATACTTGGTGTGCTTGATTTGTGGAATTCCACCGAGCACTCAGGCTTGCACAACTCTGAAATGAATAATCGATGTCTCTTTTGAGTGTTTAATTACTGGCTTGCTGCACAGCAGGTAATGAATCCAGTTTCTGTGGACAGCACCCCTGCCCTGTGAGAACTGCATCTGAGCAGCTGGGCTGTCAGGCAGTGCCCTGGAGGAGCTGCAGGATGGTTTGCAGAGCCCAGCCCCAGTGCACAGAGGTCACCACATTCATATATCTTTGCAGGATCTAACCTTTCAGTATAGATCTACCCTTATCATCCTCCTTGCCTTTCAGTTCTGTTTCATTTGTGGCTGATTTGTTCCTGCAAGTTCTTTGGGAGGCATATTTCTCTACACCTGGCAGGCTTCTGCTTTTCAAGGTCATTTTACCCATGGAAAGTGATATTTCTACTCTTTTTCCCAAGAGACTTTTACAAAAAAGCCATCAGTACACTGAATTCAGACCAGTGTCCAGATTTGTGACCATGGACACTTGTTTTGACACTGTCATTTCTGTGTGAGGCTATTATCAACCTGCAGGAGGGGCAGAGTGCTTGCTATCTCACCTTGCTGTCAGCTTACTACTTCACATATCAAAATTATGAATGCAGTTCTGTTTATGTTTGTGAAGCCCTGGTAAAATGTTAAGCATTCTAGTAGTGCTGAAGATTAATATTTTTTGCTTCATAGAGCACACAGCTCTTTCAATAGGACAAGGCAGTCCAAACAGGTCTTGACAGAATCTGTACAGGAAAATAACACCAAGCAACACCTTGTTGCATTTTTTGCTGTAAGCAAAAGGCTGAGTTGTGTCTGGCTAGAGGTTATTCTTTCTCTGTGTGTTTCTCTAAAATACCTTGAGTCACCACATAACTCACAGGAAGAAAGGTAAAGAAACTGTCTTTATTCCTGTTTCTTTACATCCCAGATGCCTCTTCATGTTCACAGTAAGTGCAGAAAAACTGTACTTGCTGTGATTTCTTTTGATCTTGGACTGGCACCTTCTGGTGCAGGGGACTGGAGGCACTGTGATGAATGATGGCTCAGCAGCAGCCAGCTACTGAGGTTAGAGATCATGGAGTTGATGTGCAAAGGTAGGTCTGAAGCCCCACTGTTCTTTCTTCAACCCTGTTCTTAATCCTTACAGCATCTGATTGGAGAAGCAGCAGCTGTGAAAAATGAATAGAAGTTCCAAGACTGCTTTTTTTCCCTGCCAGAAAACCATGTGCGCTGCAATCAGCATTTCAAGAAGTGTATTTTTATCACTGAGAAGTCCTGGAGGTGCTTACACCTGGAATGCCCACCTCATCTCTGCTCAAATGGAGCTGTGAGGAAGCACTGGGTGCTTCCTAAACTGCAGCTCTCCCAGTGAGCCATGGGCACTTAGCCTGATTAGTGGTCTCTGAAATAAGGAGTGATACAGTCAGAAAGGAAGAAAGTAATTTGGAAAATAACAGAGAGAAGGATAAGAGTATTTTTCAAACATTGACTGCTGCATTTGCTCCTGCTCGGCCATTAATCAAGTTTAATAGCCAAAGACAGAAACTATCTAGATTTTCTAAGAAGTTTTAAAGTAAACCACAATGCATTGAGGAATTTTTGTCTGATTGCTTACTTGAAAAAGTTATAAAAAATGGCTCACCACACCCTCACACCCTGACAGCCTTATTTTTTGCACTCATTACAAAGCATGTAGGCAGTGCAACTCATGGTGCCTGAGTTCAGTGGTGGGGTGAGAAATTTGCTCAGACTGCCAGGCCCCAACCTTATGTGCAGTCACTGGAGACAAGCAATTAGGGCATCTACTCTAAGATTTAATCCATTTGCCCCAACTAAAAGCATTTATAATTTAGCACATATTTAAGGATTTTTCAAAGCTCTGGTATATGCACTGCTACCTATGACAGACTTGCCTTCCAGCAGCCTTCTTCCCTACTTCGTCTATGCCCAAAGCCAATTCTGAGTCATGGTGTGGGTATTACTTTGAGAAGGATAGTTTAAATTTCCCCTAGCAACTTGACATTTTTAATTGCATAGCATGGTACAGAATTACTAGACTGAGCATAATGCACCAAGTCAATAAGACTTGTATTACATTTTTAACCTGAGGCTTCAGAAATCCATGTATTTATGTAGGTGTGTTTCCTGTACATGCTTTGAAGCCCAGGACATGTATAGCTTAAGGGAGCTGTACAACCTTCTTCATTTTATACAGGCAGCTGTGTGAATGAATGGAACTTACAGCTTTGGTCCACACCTACAATAATTTTTCTGTGGTTGAGAAGTGATCCTTTTTTCAAGTACAGAAAAGCATTAAATATCTCAGAGTATAATAAATAATGACTCCACTTCATGTCTCGATTCCAAAGTGGAGACTTCTGACAACAGAGACTCTGCCCAGAATTTATACCCACAGAGGAGGTGCCCACATCTACTCTTTCTGTTTTAGGAGTCATTGACAATTTGTGACACAAACTGAATATGAAGTCAAGTAAGTGTATTATGTCCCCAAGGAAAAGAATGGACTGTGCTTAATTCCTTTGATTATTGCATGAAAAAATTACCATCTAAACATGACATTTCCTTCCTGACAGGTAATGTGCCCCTCCCTCAGGCATGGAGATGGGGAGGCTGCAATCTCCAGCATCCTTGGCAAGACAGAAGGTCCTCCTAAACATTTTAGCTCGGCAGAGGCTCCTTGATCTCCATCACTCAAAGCAAGGCCCAGTGAGTGTTGGGACCCTGGCTCACCTCCCTTGGGCTGAGCAGGAGGTGAGAGGGCAGTGCCCCACACAGGTAGTCCCAGGTGAGAACCTGCAGCAGCCATGACGTGACAATGGATGTGTGTGCATGGAGCCTCCCAAGCCAAAGCACAGCTGGCAGGCAGACTTGGCCTAGGAGGAGGGTTGGTGCATGATTTGTTCAGCACTCAGGGGAATTAGCAAGTAAAAGCATCTGGGAGATCTCAGTCTAGCAAAGTGTTCAAGTTACTTGTTAAAATTTAATCAAATCAATAGCTTGTTGACTTTGGTGGGACTAATGATGAGCCTCATTTTCAGGCTATGTTTAAGTGCTTGGCTGGATTCAGGTTGGAAATATTACTTGCTACCGAGTTTTGTGTATTCTAATGCAGGTAAGCATGGATAAAACAGAAGTTGATACCACCCCTAACGTGAATGCTATTAAACTTGTTTTGGAAGAATTACATAATTGTAGTTCAAGGTGGAAAGCTAACCATCTGTTTTGCATGAGAACATATTTTACAGTTTCCTAGCTTACTTTAGGACTCGGCCATTACTGTATTTTATTTGCCTTGCCCACCTCCACGTCCCTTCTACTAATTTCCTTCTTTGTTCACTGTTCTTAGAACTGAAGTTTAAAAGGAAAGCAGAGACCCTTTGAATCCACAGCAAGCTGGATTAACTGGGATAAGCAGCCCTCCCTCCCCTCCCCTGCTCTGCTGTTTGCAGCTGAGTGATAACATCAACCAGCCCTTGTTCATTACACTGTCCCATGTGTTTTCTCTTTCTGGTCTTTTTTGGGTTTTTTTTGGGGTTTTTTTTTGGGGGTTTTTGTTTGTTTTTTTTTTAAACCAGTCACTGGCTTTAATTCCTCATGCACCAGTGAACAGCAGCTGCTAATGCTTGATCTAACGACTACGCAAGAAAAGCTTTTACACAGCCTGCAACCTGAGCTTCTGCAAACACAATTCAAAACTCCAGCTGGTCAAGGTGCACCTCTGCTCACATTTCCTTTTATCAGAGGGCTGCAGGGGACTGTTCTGGGCAGATTATTTACTCTCCTCTGTATGCAGCCTTGCATTTCATATTGGAGGTTGCCACCCAGCAATGAAGCATGAGATAAATGGTTGTGAGTAAAAAAGAATACTTGTCCTTTGTAGGATGTACTTAGATCATTAGGGGATCACACACTGTTTGTTTACTCAAATGAGCAGGCAGGAGCCAAGATGTGGATGCTTGTCTGCACCAAAACTCCCTCCCTGTTTATTTTCAATCCTTTTCGCCAGCATAGCTGAGGATCCAATATGGGTAAAAATAAGAATGCCAGGCTCCAGCTTCCCCAAAGGACATCACATGATATGGTGGTAAAGCCATTATAGTTGATGTAGCTTGCTTACTGCCTGATGGTATTTAAAAGGACTTTGAAAAGTGATCTGACCCACAGTACAGGTTGGCACTGAAGGTTACTTCTGTATCCAGAGCAGGAAGGTAAGAAAGGCCAAATACCATGAGAAGACCAAAAGCATTGGAGGAAAACCACGTGTATGTATGCAGGAGGAGAATGAAAAGGCTGTCAAGCCTGTTTTCCTTCAGGCTTTCTTCACTGCTTTTATTGGCTGGCAAGAAGTCCTTTTTGCAATGAGGTGGCTGAGACTTGGGCTGTCTCACAGACAGGCTGGGGAGACCCTGTTTGTCCTTCCCAAGTGACTGCAGAGGAAGACAATGAAGCTTTGGCTTAGCCTCTGAAGTGAGGCCTGAGTCCAAGCCTCTGCCTCTTTTGTTAATACCCTCTATACTTAGCAAAGAAACAAAAATGTCCTTGAAACCTATGGACATCATACGCACTTGTTTGCATTGGGTATCCCCAAGGAATTCTCAGCTAGTATACATCCTTCTGCATTGCACCACTTTGGGGAAAATTAAAGAGCTCCCTCTTGCCTTGTAACCGTGTTACGTAAAGCATCTGAATATGCTACCCTCTGAGATGTGCAGCTCCAGGAATCTCATTCAGATATTTCAGATATGATAATGACCCATTTAAGGAACTAATTAAAATTGGATGAGTTTCATATCTCCCCCAGTTTTAGAAAAAGAAAAATCACAGGCCAAATATAAATTTCATAAATGCTTGATAAACCCTCTGCAAGAAGAAATTTGGCAGAGGACATCGAGACCAGGCCCATTTGAGCAAATGAAAGAATCTAAAGCAAGACTTTGAAGTCTGACCTTCAGAGTCTATATAATACGCTGGGTGACAAAGGTAATAAATACCAGAGTGGGACAGAATGTATCTAATTAAGCAGTTTTAGCTATGTTTTTGGCATTATTTTCAATTATGTTTCTTACTAGAGGGATTTTCAAACTTACCAGCATGGTGATGTTAGTTCTGAAAACACTGTTTTTTTTTTCTCTATGCAAAGCAGCACATCATCAGTTATTTTATAGTCACATCCACTTCAGTGGTGTCATTTCCACCACAGCAGTGGAAAGCTGTGACTGTGTCACTTCACTATGGGCTAAGCACATTTTTCTGAGCTTTATGTTAAAATCAATGGATAAGCTAATAGGATAGACACTGCCATGTGAACCAGAACACCAATTTCTTCTACTCCATATGGAGGGAATAAAAACTGTGGTTTCTTACTCATTTGTTTTGCCAGAATCACAAAACAGATGAGTTGCAAGGGACTTCTAGAGATCTGTCTGACCCCCAGATATGCTTTACAGCTCTGCTGTTGTTTATGCACAATTGTAAGTAGAGCAGAGGGCAGGGTTACATCTTTGACCTGCTGGCAACACTGCTTCTAATGCAGCTCAGCAGGTTCTTGACCTTCTTTACTACAATTATGTAGTGTTGGGTCATGGTCAGCTTGTTTTCCACCAGGGTCCCCCACTCCTTCTCTGCAGATCTGCTTTTCAGCTGGTTGTTTCCCAGAGCCTATTGATGCATGGAACTTTTCCTCCCCAGGTGCAAGACTCTTCACTTCCCCTCACTGAACTTCATGAGACTCCTGCCAGCCCATTTCTCCAGCCTGGTCAGGTCATGTCCGTTTGAATGCCCACAAAACTCCCTGGTGTGTCAACCATTCATTCCAACCTTTTGTTGTCTGCATTCTTACTGAGTCTTCTCTCTGCCCCAACATCTAGATTGTTAATGATATAGCCAGTGTTAAAAGCCCTGCTGAAGTCAAGATAAACATCCCCTGTTCCTCAGTTTCATTGCAGAAGGCTATCAGCTCAAACACCTTTTTCCTCTTTGCAAACCCTAGCTGACTATTCTCACACACTTTCTTGCTCTTGTGTTTAGAAAGGATTTTCAGGATTATATGCTCCATCACCTCCCTGTGGATTGAGATGAGACAGCCTGGGCTGTAGTTCCCCATATCCTCTTCTTCACCTTCCTTGAAGACAGTGATATTTGCCCTCTACCAGAACTCATGAACCTTTCCCAGCTGCCATGACTTTTGAAAGAGAATGGAAAGTAGCTTTCCAGTGACATTGATCAGCTCCCTCAGTGTAAAAAGCTAATCACTTTCACCTCAGCACTCATGGGTGCATCCAACTTGTCTTCATCCAGTGCATTCCCTAAATGATCCTCCTCCAGTAAGGCAGTCCTTTTTGTTCCAGTCTTTCCCACTGGTCTCAAGGCCTTAGGACAGATGAAGGACAAGACCAGCAAAGATCAAGTTGAAGACAGCCCACAGTCTCTCAGCCCATTAACTACGTTGTCCTTTGTCAGCAGGTGCACTGCCCCATTCAGCAGCAGACACATTTCTTCCAGTCTTCCTTTTGTTGTCGATATATCTGCTGAAGACCTTGTTGCTCAGCATGTCCCCCACATGAAAATTTAACTCTAGGTGGGCTCTGCCTTTCCTAAGCCCATCCTTGCATGTTCAGGCAGTGTACCTGCATTTCTCTGAGGTTACCTGTCCCAGCTTCTATCTCCTGTTTTTTCCCTTTTTATGCTTGAGTTTATAGAGCAGTGGCAGTCCTCCTGCCACCTTTGCTTTTATACCTACTTATGAGGATGGACCATTTTTTAGCTCAGAGAAGATGACCTTTAAAAAGAAATCTTTCTAGTCCCTCCAGAACTGTATCCCATACAAATTTGTGACATAACTATGTCAACAGGCCAAACTCTGCTCTCCTGGAGATCAGCGTTATGATACTTCTTTTTGCCATGGTTCCTCCCCTCAGAATTCTGAACTCCACCAGTTTGCAGTTGCCACAGTCAACTACTGTCCCCTGATCTTTGTTCCTGTGAAATTCTCTTTCTTTGTAGCATGAAGTCCATCAGAGCACCTCCCTCATTGATTCTTGTCTCTGAACTGCATAGCCCTCAGTAGCTGAAGACAGTTGGGTCTCTGCAAAGCCCAGGGATGGATGATGAGACAAACCTTACAGGCACCAGTCAGATACAGAGGCATGGCAGATGTAGGGTGGATTCCTCCACATTCTTCGTTCCCTGCCTCAGCTCTTGGTTCACTGTTCCAGAACAGCTATGCAAAATGATCTTGCATAATTTGTGCTTCCAATGCATGGGATGAAACCTTATCCCAAAAGGCACCCACAGCAAGGCTGTTCTGGCAGTGGCCCCATGCCCCTTCAGGTGCCTGCTTCACAAGCTGGCCCATGTAACAGGAACTGGCAAGGCTGAGAGAGGGTGAGACAAAGCCATCTGCTTGAGTAGCTTTAGCTACAGGAACAGAAGAACCTGATAACCCAGGAGGTTTACAGTGATCATGTCAGCAATCAAGACTAATACATGGAAAGCACTTTTTAAATTCTGGAGGCTTTCATTTGTGGGGTCAGCTCAGTAATTTCATGTAGATTCATGTGTGCTTTGGAAGAGCACCTGCTGGAGGAAAAGTGGAGGGCTGCTGAACTGTAAGACGCAAAGGCCACTCTCCACAAATAGAGCCATGCTGGGTTCTGGGACTGTCTGAGCAAGAGCGTGCAGATCTGTATCAGGGCCACTGCCTAGTCCAAAGTAAGTGCATCATGCTGGGCTATTGAGAGGAACTCTCTGAGGACATTGGAGATGGAATGTTGTAAGAGGTGGACACAGAATGATCTGTTCCAAGTATGACCAACACTATCTGGATATCTATCACAAAAGTCACCATGCTTCCCTCATAGTCCAAGATGGAATATGCCATGTTAAAAACTGTTAACACTAGACTTCTGCCTGGTCTTGAAGCTCACTTTTTTCCTGTCCTTCCAAGACACTTCTGACAACTCTTAACAAGTTTCTCATTTTCTATCTTCATACTTGATTTTCTCATCTCATGCTATAACAGCACAGTAGTAATATTTTTCAGTCTTTGCCTAATATTACTTTTAATTGAAAACACCATCCTATGTGGAAATTAATTCCTGATTGCATATGGTTTGCCTAACCTAGATTCCTGAGCTGTACATAAGCACCTGGTGCTTGGTGGAGCAATCCTGCTGAAATGAGGGCTTCATGGGGCACTGGCTCTCACTAGGTTTTCATACTTCTCACAGACACATTCAGTCACAGCCTCATATGCCCTGTTGAGTGACTCACCCTCTGGGGGATGTCCTCTGTGCCCTGGCTGAATTCATCTCTGTGTGCCATCACAACAAGGTGACATGCTTTCTGCAGACTGGTGTGTCACTGGGGCAGTAGTGGCAGATGGTCCTTCCTGTCCTCAGGCTTTAAATTATGTGAAAGAAAAAGCTTTTATTCCTTGCTGAGCTGGGTGACACATGCTTCTTGCAGATTCACAGATATATCATAGCTCATAGAATCATAGAATGGTTTTAGCTGGAAGGGACATTAAAGACCGTCTAGTTTCAACACCCCTGCAGTGGGAAGGGATGCCTTTCACTAGACCAGGTTGTTCAGAGCTCCATCCAACCTGGCCTTGAAGACTTCTAGGAATGGAACACTCACAGCCTCCCTGGTCAAGCTGTGCCAGTGCCTCACCATCCTCACAGTAAAGGATTTTTAAAAACATTTTAGTATCTAAGCTTAGTCTTTTCCAGTTTGAAGCCATTCCTCTTGTCATGTCTCCACATGCTCCTGTAAAAAGTCCTTCTCCATCTCACTTGTACTGGAAGGCCACAATTAGGTAGTCTCAAAGCCTTTTCTTTGCCAGGCTGAACAATCCCAATTCTCCCAGCCTTTCGTCACAGCAGAGGTGCTCCATCCCTCTGATCATCTTGGTGGCCTTCTCTGGACTCACTCCAACAGGTCCATGTCCTTCCTGTGCTGGAGGACCCCAGAGCTGGATGCAGCACTGCAGGTGGGGTCTCAGCAGAGCAGAGCAGAGGGGCAGAATCCCCTCCCTCACCCTGCTGCCCATGGTGCTTTGGTTGCAGCCCAGGATACAACTGGATTTCTGACCTGCAAGGGCACACTGCCAGGTCATGTCCAACCTCTCATCCACCATGTCCACCATATTTTTGGGGTTTTTCTACATGAGGACCCAAGTGCAACGTGCACCTAACCTGATGGTCTAGCAATGTGGGGTGTCTGTGTGGGGTACTCCAGTGCCATTTGTGAGAGCTAAGCTGAGAGATCAGAACTGGTGTATAACCATGGTAATATTTTTATATGTATCTATGCACCTTTATCCAATATATAAAAGATGGTTAATAGTACAATTTTTAAATAGTTTTGCACTCTGTGTGTTGTTCGAGGCTCTGTCATTGTTCCCAGACTTTACAAAAATCAAAGAAACATCACTGATCTCCTTGAAATGCCTTGTGGTTTACTGCTTAATTATTTAACATGCCCCCTCTAAATTAGCCATGGTTAGTATGTACAAGTTTGTGCATGGCACTGACTGCACTGTAACATGCACATACCTGAATATTATATAGCATGATTAATGGTGAGTTCTTAAACACCAGCTTTGCTGGTAGGGATGGAGTGCAGTCATCTGTGTGACCTAAATTTCTTCATGAGCTGGGGTTGCTAAGAGAGAGTGCATAAGTAATGGGATGGCATTATGAAATCATGTTTTCTCTTGTGTAGCTAAAAACAGCTGCAGTCAAACACAAGTGGGTCTAAGTTTGCTTTGGGGTGTGGTGAATTCATATATTTGCAGTTTCACACAAGAACAGAATTTAAAAAATCCTTTTCTGAAGGGCTACTTTGCTGAATGTTAAGAAGATTGGGCAAGAACTGCATCCTCTCACTGACATTTGCTACTTGTGTTTGCCATGTGCCAATGGACATTTTCTCAGTTCTTTAGTGCTGGAGGGTTTACAACAACCATTACAAAGCACTGCAGGTACATGCAGGCAGAGCTCACCTGCTGTGCCATGAGCAATTCCCAGCAGCTCCAACAGCCCCTGGCTTGCAGCAGGAGCACCACCAGGAGAGAAGCTGCATTGGAAGACCAGCCTGAAAAGTGCTGTGTATTCTAAATTTTCACTGACACCATGAAGGATCAGCTTATTTCAGGCTTTTAGGAAAGTTTTCTGTATCAAAAGGACACAACAAATAGTGATGGTTCCAGTCAGATCAGGATAAATCACCTTTTAGAAAAGAAAGGGAGCAAAATATTACTTGAAACGTAGTGAACTAACACAATAGGGCTTTGCACCTAGGTTTGGCACAGCTCTGGTTTTTCTCATTTACTATAAATATATATATATGAGGTGGGTAATTTGTTAAGTAAAGTACCTCTGAGTAAAGGGATTATTCAAAGCATCATTTCACAATATTCTGGGGGGAAATTCTTGAATAATCCAGGGAAAATAAACCAAACTCCTCACAGACATTTATATGAATTTTCTGTTGTTCCATGGAAATTATGATTTTTTCTGTGATAAAGACAAATCAAACCCTACATTCCTCTATAAGGGAAAAAAAAATTTGAAGACATGTTCTAGTTATGAGGGAAGCTGTGTAACTGTGGACCTAAAAGGCCATATTCTCATTTCACATTTCCTGCCTTAAGCAAAGGCTAAAAATTGGATAAACTGTTTATTTGCTCTAATTATGGAGCAAATGGAGGAACTAACTGAAAAGGTGCATTTAGTAATAACTATAAAAGAAAAAAAATGGGTTTGAGGTAGCACACAATTGTGTTTCTGCATGTTTTCAGGATCATGGTAGCTCAATTATGGAAAAAGCAGTTGTCCTCAGAACAGCACTATTGAGTAGGTCTATGGCTTACATGACTGGAGAAAGCATTCAATATTTTGTTTCCAGCATCCTAGGTTATGTGTGTAAACACATTTTTTCTACATAAACTCTGAGGAATCCTTTCAATGCCAAATCCAATATTGTGGCATTTAGCCCTAGTCATCATCGTCTCCTGAAGAGAACAGGTTTTACATTTGTTTCTATTTCTCTTGAAAAAATAAAATTGCGGTCCTAATTTCTGCTTTCACTGAAATGATAGTGAGGTTAGAAATCTCTGTAGTCATAGACTGTACTGCTATTTTCAGAAGAAAGCTCTCAAAACTGTCCACTGAAACCTTTCAAAATAATTGAAAACAAATTTTCAGTGGTTCCAGCCTTTTGATTTTGTACAAAAGGAAAACAAGATCCATTAATTTCATGATTGCATGAATGTCTGTGGTAATTTTTTTTTCTAAGATGAAAATTTTATTTTTTGATTGTTCTAAGACAAAAGCCTCAATTCTTTTTTTGCCAATGTGATGTATTTCATACCAATAATCCTATGATTAGTTAGCATTTGAGGGGTACATGAATACTGTGAAGAGTTTATCAACTTGCCCTTTCTCTTGGCTTACTGCCTAATTGGGAATATGACTGATCAACTTCCAGTTCAGCAGGCTTTGGTGCTTCTATTATGTAAACACACATGAAAATAGCTATACATATTGCAGTGATTATTAAACCATGAATGTCTGCAAACTCCAGAAATGTCTGTGTTGTGATATTCATTTTCATTGCTAACCAGACCATATTAGGGGAAATCCACTATTTTGTAACTGGTGTGTTGGTGGTTCTTTCACAGTGATGAAACTCTCTTAGGAAAGACACTGAGGAATTCGGAAGAGAAATTGCTCCTAATGAGAGAATCATGCAACTGAATGGAAAGAGAGATGACAAAATGACAAAATCTTCATTTAATGGTTTAGAACATTAGTCATGTTTTAAAATTATTTATGTGTCTGCCTTTCTTTTTCCTCATTCATCTATTCATTCATCCTGCTCTCCAAAAAGTGAACAGTATTTCTAATTCTGGACAAGATAAGAGTCCATATGCAGCTCTGTTTTACATTTGGTTTGTTGTATTTTTAAACGTTACTTTTTATTGGTTGATAGATCAGCAATTGGATGAGGGATGCATGTTGACAAATAGGTCTGCCAACCCCCTCCCCCAAAACAAAAGGCAATGAAAGAAGAGAAATGTTGATGTATTTTGTAATTCTGTTGTGTATCTGTGCTTTTTAGAATCATGAATCTTTATCAAAAAAGAGACTGAAAGGCTTTGTCATTGTGAACTGTGTTCTTACTGATTTTTTTTAAAGCTAGGTTCAAATCCATACAATCATTTGGTGGTACTTTCCCTCCAGCACTGCTGATATCGAAGTATTGAAAGAACAATGAGAGTCTACTCTGAAATCTCAATATCCAGCGCATGTTGAGTCTGTATTTTAAAATATTGTATTTATAATCAGGAATCCTAAAAAAATTCTCAAAATTTTGAGTTACAAACTGCAGGAGACACATTGCCAATAAGGGGTGGGTGCTCACGTGGTGTTTCTGTGTTTCTGCTGGGCTGTCAGGCGTGTCTGAAGCTGGCCTTTCTGAATCAGTTCCTGTGTTCTTAGGAAAAGCTCGGTTCTAATTTGAGTTCAGGCAACAAAATGGGAGCTCTTTCCTTTCGGAATTACAGAAATTTCTCAACTGTTAATGTCTTTAATGAGGTCTGTGATTGAGTAATTTAATTGCCCAAGTATAGATTTAGATAATAGCAGTATTTTGAAAATGTTGGCTTCGTTTTGACTTGCATCTGTTTTCTTTACTGTAGCTGTCAGACATTTCTTGACATCTCCTGGAACGTTAACTGCTTTTGTTGCAAATATATTATTGGTTTGTGTTTCTGCCTTGTCAAGCACTTGGGGATGCAGAGTTTGAAGGCAACCCTGTGCTGGTGCAGAGAGCACCATCCTCCAGCTTTGGGTGGATTCTGAGCTGTGTGGGTGCATTTCCCATACCACAAGCCTGGTGCAAAGTAGGTGGCTTCCTGATGGATTCACACAAATATTGAAAGTTGTCCCAGTTACATGTTTTGCCCTTCACAGCTTTTAATCTTTGCCAGTTTGTCAATTTTTCTTCCTCAGAACATGCTTGGCTTTAACAAGCCAATAAAATATATATACCAATACATTTAGTACTGTATTGTATCTTCAAAACTAACCAGTCCAAGGGACTTCAGCAAAAGAGATGATTGTATATCAAAAAGAAAAGAGTCCTTAGGTCTGAAGAGCTGATGAAAGGACCTGAAAACTATCAAAAAGCCACAGCTTTATTTTTATTAGATAATAATAATAGATATTACAGTCTTTTTTAAGAACCTCTTATTATTGCAAACCTTTATTTCAATAATAAAACAGACCATTATTCCCTCTATACCAATTCTCCTATAACATAATATCACATATCTCTGGTAAAAGTGTTTTTTGCATTCCTTTGATCAGCAATTCCCTTTTAAACTGTCTCCTCTCAGCTCCTTCTTTGATCACCTTTGACAGACTACTAGAGTCTAGAGGACTACTGCATTTAGAAGAGCAAGAAAAATCTCTGGAAACAAAACATATTTATAAGAAATATGACTTAGACACGTCTCCAAAGCAGAAAGTCAGGATAAAAGACATAAAAGCTAGTGCAAGGAAATGGCAGAAGCAAGAAAAATTGTCTCGTGTCTCTCTGGTGCTGCAATTCATTGTTTGCCTTAGGGTTTCAGAAAACAGCAGCTGCTTGAACCTTGATGGCTAGAAATCAATAATATAGATTTCATCTGCAAACAAATGCAATCTCTGCCCCTTTATGGGAGGAGCAGCCAATACCTCAGGCAAACATGGGGCATGACTTTCAGGTACACCTACACTGACCTGGGAAGTGTCATGTAACCTTGCAAGCAGCCTTATTTTCATAAGCAGAATGGAAAATCAAAGGGCCAGATATGAGGGGGAAGACTGCTGGGGACAAATTTAGGAGCTAAGCGTAAAATAATTACTTCTAAACAGATTATAAAAATAATGTAAGCAAGATTCTAACAAGAGTGTCATTTCTTAGGAAGGATAGCTGAGCTACCAACAGGTAATAGGCTTTGTTTTAAAACATTACATTGATTTCTATCTCCTAGACACTTTTGTTTCAGCCTGATATTGCCTGTGATTCCTTCCTTCCTTCCTCTCTTTCAGAAATAAAAAAAATTTTTGCTTCAGTTTTCCACACAGAAATAAAAATATCATTGTGAAATAATCAGAAATGGGTGTTACAAGACTTCCGGGATAATTTAAGTGTGTTTCACAACAGACTTGCTTTTCATAATAGTACGGATAAAGCAATATTTAGAGACGGTACAGAGACCTTTAGAAAAAAGAAAAATATAGCTAGAAGTGAAATTGCCTTCAATTTTCTCTCTGACACAACTATATTTGTTATATGCAAAATATTTTATCACAGCACACACAAATCACAAGTTTCTGACAGTAACATAACTAAGAAAACTGCAGAGAGTCAAGGTATTGTTCCAAAGAATCTTTCAGTTAGTTACACATTAACAGCTTCAGTAGCTGTACATTCACATATTAAGATATCATCCAAGTTTAGAGTTCAAATGAAAACTTCCTTTTCAGTGCAATGCACTTTAACTGGAAAAAGTAATGACTCTTTATATTGCACTCTAATGGCCTGGAACATATTTGTCTGACTGGAATACAAATGAATATAAAACTTTAATATTAATAGACTTGAGAAAGTATATGTATATATTGAAATTTTAAGATTAAGGGGGTATAGTGCCAAGACCCAGTAGTGTACTAGTCAGTACAGTTTTGCCTTAATGGTATAATGAGAGTTCCCTAAAACTCATGTCAGTAGTTTTGGCCTTTACCTATAAAAACCAATATTGTTCAGCTGAACAATTACTAATTAATTGTACTCAACTTTTTCACGATCCATCTCAGGACCAAAAAGAACCCAGCACCCAAATGAGCCTATTTCTGAACACACCAGATGCTCTGAGCAAACTGCTTCCTCTCTGTATATGTGATGTTTTGCTTTGACCTAGACCGTTCTTTCTGGCAAAAAATATATTCATTTGCAGAGATTTCTAATTTTGCTGGTGCCTAATTTTTTTTTTTTTTTCTTGGGGGCTGGGGGGGTGGAGGGGGAGGATATTAATTCAATTTTTCTGTGAAAAACATGAACTCCATCGAAGTCAAGTTCCATTATGAAAATATTTTTGTTGGAAATTTTTTGACCAGCCTTACCATTTAGATATCTAGATTTATGTACACTAATGACTCACTTCTCCTTCCTCCACTGATTTTCAGAACCTTTGCTATTGTTTTGACAAACTGCTCTTTCCTCTTTAATTCTGAAAATAAAACAAAGACCATTGTATCAATCCTTGCCTAAGTTTTCCCTGCCTTTCCAGCAACTGCTTCATTTTTTGGCTAAAGACTCAGCTGTTTTCTGGAATAGGAGCACACCACTTGATTTTTCAGATTTGCCTTCTGTGTTGCTCTCTATCATAAGGATAAACCAAATCTCACCATGTCTCAGTTGGTACCACTTTAACCTGCTGGTTGTGAGATTGAAATAGCCTTCAAAAAAAGAGATTTAAGGGAGGAGACAATGAAGAACTTGTTCTAGACAGCCACAGTCCACAAAAGTTAATTAATATGCCAGACATTAAGTTTGTCCTTAACTAACTTGCCTATTCCTAGAGAAGTAAGGACATCTCTTATACTTCCTCTCGATGCTAGAGTACCACTGTGGTGTCCCATTTCCTGAGCCCACCTAGCCTGGAGGCACACAACTTTCTTTGTCCTATTGGGACTTTCTGCCAATGACTGTGTTGGCTCTGCAGCATTTCTTCCAGGGCACCTCAGTGTTGACAAATTTTGGGTTTACCAAGCTGAAGCTCCTTCCAGCCACACCTGAGTGGGGACTTTCAGAAACAGTAGGCCAAAACAATAACCGAAATGTTTTGCCTCAATAAAGGACACACAAAAAAGTGACAGGCACTCTCTAAAAATCTCAATATGTTTTATGACTTCAGACAAATACTTTCACAATACTACAGCTTATGAGCATCAGATGAGGGTGGGATTGGTCTTGTCTAACTGGCCAAAGGTTAGTAGTCTAGCCTAAACCAGTCACCATTTCCCCCCAGCAGTCAGCAGTGAAGTGTAGGTAGCTGCAGAAGTGATTCACTCCAGGTCTATCTGAAGACAGGATGATTCACTGGCTGCAGATAGGCCTGCAGTTATGTGAGATGTACTGTGCTGCTGGGCACTGTTTGTTAGCCTGGCCAGAGAACACAGCAACAGCCTCAGCTGTAAAATACCTGCAGGCTGCATCAGCTCCCATTCAGAGGGGGGCAGGAGCACACACCTGGACAGTCACAGCAGCTCCCAGGACAAGTGCTGGCAGGTTTGGCTGCCAGAGCTGAGTCATGTGGCTGAACCCTTAGTACCAGCATCTGTTTGCAAAACTGGCTCTGAGATACTTCTGATAAAGAGAATTATGATTTGGAAAGGTTGTGTGTTCTTTTGAAACATTACACCATTTCAAACAGCTCAAGCAGTGACCCAGTATCTTAGCACTCCCTCTTCTTGGCTGCAGTACCACGTGGCTCTTTCTAGCTCTAACTACTATCAATAATTGATTATTACTCAATTAAATACAGTGAGAACCTTAAGCTTGAAAAACAGAACATTTTATAAAGCTAAAATCTATGACTTCATTAAAATGATTCTCACACCAGCTTACTTACACCTTAGAAACTCATCAGACTCAAACAGCATAGTGGATCCAACACAATTAAGGAGGAAGTCAAATAGCTGACATATTTTTCACATGATTTCTGATGAATCTTTTTGCCTCCTCAGAATGGAAAATACCATCATCACAGCTACATTTTCTTCCCACAGTCTGGGAGCCTTCCAGTTCACCTTATTCCTCATGTTTTAAGAATCCTCCTTGACGCAATTTCATTTTCACCTCCTTTTTTAGCTACACTGGCTTTTCTCATACTTCTGATGGATTTGATGCTATGTGGCACAATTCCTTGTGTGAAACACATCCGTTTATGATTGACTATTTTGTGTTTCCATTGCACCATCCCATTTGATTTCACTCAGAACCACCCACGTTTACTTCCTGTTTGGATGGAATTTGTTGCCTTTGGTTTACCTTTCATCCTTGATCATAGTGGCAAAGGTATGATCCTGAGTGTGCAGGAAACATCGTTGTGTCTCCACACAAACCTTTGAGGTTTGTCACAATGAAGAGAAGCACTAGGAAAGGCTGGGAAGGCTGCAGGAAATGGTAATCAGAGGGTTCTTGGTATTGGAAATATTTGTACTGGGCAATCTTTATGCTTTGTAGTCATTCCCAGGACGTTATCATGCTACATGTATACACCTACAACAAAGCACAGCACCTTCCATGACCAGACATGCTGTATACCCTGCCTTCCTCGTGGCACTCCTGCCTCCTCCACTGAACTGTCAATCTGGGTGAAAACCAGCATTTTTGTAGCAAAATGTAAAGTGAAAAATTGGTGTCCTTCTGTTTCTTGTTCACATTCAGTACCTGAACAGTCCTAAATATTTGGAGGGTTTCGATCTGGATCATGACTGTGTTTATAGAACTATGAAAAGTTTTTATTTAAAAATAAATGTACCTATATATATCTTGAAGAGATATCTATGTAGAAGAATTGAGTAAAATCAACAACAAATACAGGAGTCCTTGGTCAGTGTTTGTTTTAATTTAGGAATGAGCAAAATAATTTTAAGCTGGGCTTAAACTGGAAATATAGATTTGTGATCTATTTAGAGAGACAAATACAGAATTTTTTGAAGTGGTAGAGCATTCATTTAGATGAAAAGAAACCCTGTTCTCTTCCTTTAATTCACTGGTACATATTCTATTTACACATTAGGCAAGGCCCCTGAAGCTGGAACAGCTATAGTTGAGAGGATGATCCCTGGTGAGCACTTCTAGTGTCCAGGTCAACAACCTTTCATCCTAGCAGGCCTCCTTCCCAGCACTCCCCACTCCTCCACCAGCTCCTGCCAGGTGGACAATTCTTGGGAAGATGCCCAGCGTGCTGCAGCATTAAAGCAGGGCTGGTGGTGGCCAGGCTCTGCTCCTGTGCACTCAGCACACCTTGGAGGCTGGATTTGCAGCTGGGGGAGGATAACTAGCTCCACAGCATTTGATAGCCAGATCTCATTCCAGGGTCACATCTCAGCTAAATGAGTGCTTCAGAGCTTCAAATATTTTCAGTTGTTTCTGTTCAGGTGAGCCCTGTGGCAAGCTGACTCAAACAAAGCAGAGAGAGGGCTTCTGAAGGACAATTGAGCACATGGACATTTGCAACAATTTTGAATCAATTTTATTTTAAAGTAGTACAAATAGATTTAAATCCATACTTCTAATTAAAACAAGAGTTTCCTGTGCCCCCCAACTGCAGGCAGAATCTGAGTTCTATTCTGTGACGAAACATCTCTTTTGCAATTTACTGCAACCTTCCTAGATCTTGCCAGCTCTGCTGAATCATTAGATAGGCTGTAAATGCCTTTCTTAGGGCATTCTGAAGAAAGACAAAAATACATCAAATTATGTAACTTTGGGAGTTAAACATTCCTCCAAATCAGTTTTCCTTATTTCCCTGCATTTTGCAGGGCACGATTTTTTTATTGCATCATATTAATTTTTACTGTAAAAATTATACAGATTATCCTATATCGTGAGATGTAATTAGGAGACTTAAGACTTTTTTATGTACACCTGCTTTTGTACAAACATGAGGACATTTGATACATGAGGACTGTTGTTAATACTGGTCTCAGTCCTCAGGTAAAGCGAGATACCAATATAATACAAACCACACTGATTTATGTTGTAAATATTTGAAGATCAGGTGAATTTATTTGTGGCAGTTTGAGATCAAGCACAGGTAAACAGAGATTTTAGACAAAGTGGCCATGCAAGAAGATCATCCTCTTTGACAGTTCATGGTAAGACTGTCAGGCCCATGGTGTCATTCTTGGGATTATCTTGTGCAGGGCCAAGATTTGGATTTAATGATCCTTGTGGATCCCTTCCAACTCAGCATATTCTGTGATTCTGTGATCAGCGGGCAGAGAAGTCCTCCTACCATCCTATCACTTGGTTTCTGCAATTATTTTAGAGCAATATAAGATGATCTACGAATGTCTCAAACTCTGCAGGAATAAGATGGTCATTCTACCAACTGTAGAGCAATAAAATTATGCAATCTAAAAAACTGAAAATTTAGGAGAATTGGAGTTTCCAGACTATTAGTCTGTTTTAGAATGTTACATTGAAGGCCTGTTCTCAGAAGTTAGACAATTCTCAGCCTCTTTATAGTAATTGACATCAGGAATTTAATCCTTTTTTACAATGGAATCCTATTCTCATGTTATCAGAGCAAATGGAGGCACTTCTTAAATCCAATAGATGCCTGGAGAGCCACCTCAGCTTGTGTTTGGAGGTGAACCCAATAGTTCGGTGTTGGTTGACTCCTGCATGTGGTAAAGTTCTTCTTAAATTTACTTTCCTGCAGGAAATAAATGTTGAGTGAAGACGTGTTCCCAAGAAATGAGTGGCAAGCTTTCCAACAAGCTCAGGAGATACCTTGCTGTCCTGAGTTCCACACAGAACTGCTTCAGTCTTTCTTTTCCAGTTCTGCAAAGCTTACCCAATTGGCTTTCACTGTCCTAATGCTGTTTTTTGGCCCCACTAAACTTCCTAGAAGGTTTAAACTATACTACACCATGAAAAAACTTATCATTTGGGATTTGATTTTGCAGTAGCTGTGCTCAGAGCTCTTTGAGGACAAAGTGTCAGCTCTGAAAAACTTACCCTCTAGAAGACATAAACCAAGCCAAAGATGAGGTGTTACAAATAGGTATCAAAGAAGTAAACAACAAAAAATATATGCTAAAGTATGCAGGAAGAGCTGTATAGATGAAAAAAGACTAGAGAGTTAGTCTCTCTTCTAAGTTCCTGCTTAACTACACAACACATTCATTTCTTGACTTTTTGCATGATTAGTTCTTAGTTTCCTTAGGGCAGAAAGATTGAGCAGAAAGGTATAAAACCTAACTGAAAGCATTTTATTCATTAAAAAAAAGTTTACAAGAATGAGGATAAATAGAACAGTGGCATTCATAATGACTGGCACATAAATGAGTTCACTGGAAATGTAAACACGGAAAGGGACTGTCAGAGAGGGTGTAAGATGAGCAACTCAGACTGATGACTAACTGCGGAAGTGGTTAGGATTTCCTGGTCACCAAAGACAAAACCAGTGATGCAAGAAGAGGTTGGGCTAAAAGGAACAGGAGCAGCTCTCCCCTTCGTGTGCTCAGCTGTGCCTGCCTCTCTGTGTGTGACTCTACATCTTGGTGCTTGTTGCTTCAGTGCTCTAATGCCAATCAATAACCAACCAAAAATCACATGGTTTTGTGCTGATGATTTCTACCCTCTGGTTCCTGTTAACACCTATGAAAAAAACCATAAAAATTGGTACTCTTGTTGAGCTCTTGATGATTGAGGCAAACTTTGAAACCCATACAATCACAGCTCTTAGGTATTTTTAATCATAACTGTTGAGGCAACTCAAGTCCAGTACAAATATGCAAACTAATTTTACAGGATTGCCTGTTCTTTCAGTAACTAGACTGATTCCTGGAGATGGATATATGTAGCTGACTTCAACCTGGAGGGGTTTTTTTTGCTATGATACTATTTGTTTTTCTGCTACATCACAAATTTTATTGGCAAGTATAATTGACCAAAATTCTCAACACCTTTTGTCATGGAGACCTTGACAGACTGCTGATACATCATTGCCTGAAAATGAGCTGAGTAGTCCTTTCTAAGCCCATTTTCTTTCCAAGGATGGGGCATCTACCACCTCTCTTTACAACATTATGCTTAAGTGAATTGACATAGTCCCCTTCAGTACCATGGGATACAGCTAAGATAAATACAGCCCAGTCACAAAACATCCTCACAATTTGAAGGCATCTCTTTGCAGAGTGAAGCCAAGTACTGTATTTGGACTTTGTATTTGTATTTCCTATTTTCCTGATGTTGACATAGGCTGTTCTTTGGCAAAAACTCTTGGAGATACTAAGTACTTTTGCAGTTGTGTGCTCAGAATGCCTCAACATCTACAATACACAGACCTTTTTTCTGGTGTCTTTCCAACACTTATTTACTACTCAGAGATGAATCAAAAGCAAAGCAGTGGATGGATAAGCTGTGGACTTCTGAAGGTTGCTTGTACCAGTCAGTCCAAGAGGAGAAGCCTGCCAAACCTTACTTCTGGAAGAAATCCACCAGACTTCATAAAATATGGGATAAAGGTGTTATCTGAAAAATTACTTAAGAGCAATGTTCCTAAATGCTAAGCTGGGCTGTAGCCCAGGGTCACTCTGACTGCAGTGGCTCTGTCCTCTCTAAGGCAGCAAGACGAGCAAAGGCCTGCTGTGGGAGATTAACCTCTGTAGAAAGGGGGATGCATGTATTCACCCTTTCCAGACTTGCTTCATACCCTGCACTGACATAGGTCACCCAGGATTTGTGAGAGGAAGGTTACATGTCAGCAGTAATAAAGTTGCTCTACGGTTTTTGTGGAAGATCCCAATCTGCACAGCAAGCATCCTTTAGTTCTACCTCAAGTTGCTTTCAAATGCTGGCTTGTGAAACACTTGAGTCTGAACAGATTAGACCACACCAAAATGATAACTATGAAACTGGAGTGCATTGGTTTCTGGTAAAAGCCCACTGTATGCAACTATTATTTCTGCTTCTTTCTTCACAAAATAAATAAACAGAGGTTTAGCATCATATACTGAATTCTTTCTATGGAAAGAACAGTCAAACAACAGTTTCTTTATAACACTCTGGAGATAATATATTTTCCAAGCAGAACTTCAAACTCTCTTCCACTGTGGACACTGCCTGAGATGAATGTGGTATTGTCTGCAGCACATCTATAGCTTTTGATAGTGAGCAAGACCAAATATAATACTAAATTTGGAAAAAAATAGTACCCTTCAGGAGTAAACTCTATCTTTTCAGCCATATTCTGAAATAAAAAATATTAGAATGTTGTAGAACAGCCTTAACCTCATATAATTCAAATTTACTGATATTGAGAGCTATTAGTTATTGTGCCGCCTTCTTGTGAGATTCTGTGCCTAAGCTATCAGCCAGGGGTCTGGGCATGGTTCAGGGATGCACTGCACTTTCAGATGTTCACAGTCAAGTATCAGCCTCACCCACAGAGAAATTAATTCCTTAATGGGATTTCAGCTTTAAAATAATAGCACTTTAATGGAGACAGCAAAATAAAAGTATACTTTAAAAAAACAAACATTACCTCTCAGAGTGGTAGTTTTATTTATATGCATTCAATAGCACGCAGTTTATCCCACAGGAATATAAGCATAACAATGGTGAAACATCCGTATCAGATCTGACCAGTATTCCATTTCAAAGGATTCAAAAGCAGATGCAAGAAACTTCACAGGAGGCAATAGCAGGACAGCCTGCTCCAGAAGAAAGCTTCTGCTTAATCCCCACTGATGTAATGCTTGGCCAATTTCATAAAACATGTACACTTATACCCTTTAGAAAAGTAATATACATATAGAAAAATCTCTATTTCTTACAGATTTCTGTACAGTAGTATTTACAGTATATTGCAAAGATTTCAGTCTTATCTCTGTATTCCAGGCCATAAACCCCAGACTTTGTACCTTTCTCCTCTTATGCCACATCTACGGGCATTGCCCCTTGTCACAGCACTGGAGAACCACAAAACACTTGGGTGTAAACAGCAATTTGTTCTGCACACTTGCACCCCATTTGACTATTTTGTTTATATAGTTCTAGTCAAACAAAATAATTCAATTTATGACTAGCCTTTGTCATCAGGCGCTGTTTTAGGCTCCCCAGACAACTGGAAAACCAACTTCATTGCTAAAACTTTTGTTCAAACTGCAACAGCCCCCTTTTCCACAGTTTAACACCAAAGCAGGAAAATTACATCCCAAAGGATATCTTTCATACTCAGATAGTAAAAAAAAACCAACAAAACAAACCAAAAAATGATGATTTTTTTTTGAGAAAAAGATAGATAGTGGCTAACATTAGCAAGTTCTTCTCATCTTGAAGGATATGACTGAAAGACTCAACAGAAGAAAGGAAAACACTTTACATGTAACAGTAACAGGAACAGAACGAACACCAGAGCTCTCATCATTTGGAAAAAGCACTGAATTACCCGTTCCCAAAACATATGGGGAAAGAAATATTGTCATCCTTTTTTGTTCTAACATATAGGAAATGTAAATTATTAGCTCCCCCAGAAGGCATCATTAAATAAAGGGAATCTATAGCTCATCAGGCAAAGATCTTAGACAGGTCCACATCACCTCTGAAATAAATGGGAGTGCTTGGGATTCCTACAGAGTTTGAATACAGAAATTTTGCCACATCAGCATGGAAAGTCACCTGAATCCTACTGAACTATCCACAAAGACAAAAAGAGGAATTAAAAAAGTATTCTGAATGAGTCCAGTTCTGATTTCACTAACCTCTGTCATAAAACCGTCATCGATTTTCAGAAAGGCTGATGTTCAGTATTTTCAAGCAAATTAAACATAATCCTTCCTAATATTGAAAACTCATGAGCAATACACCTTTTATCTTAACTTTGAAAGGTGCTCAACTGACAGAGGAACAACAAACATAAGTTTGAAAATGAAACAAAAAATTTCCTTGGAAACAAAGGAAAACAAATCAATTATTCTCCCCTGTGTCAGGGCATTGGATTGTAACTCAAAAGATTTTTCCTGCACTCTGAGCTGTCTACAGTCATCCATGTTTTCAAAGAAAAGCATTCCTCAGCTCTGATATATACATGGTACAGCACCTTGGTGGGAGCATGAACAGAACAGATACATCAGATTATGTTCCTGACTAATAAACCTAGACTATGATCCTTAAAACCTGCACCTTCAGTGTACAAATCTTACCATATTAGCAGCATCTTGAAGTTTTCTGAGAATCATCCTTTTCTAATAATGTAACAAATATATATGAAGATTTTGTTATGTAAGAAAATATCCACATATACTACCTTCTCTCTAAGTTTGAAGGAGCTCACACAAACCAGTTTTATCCCAGTTGAAAAGTAGGCTCAGCAATTATTTTATCTGGAATTGTTACCTAGTTATCTTAAGAACTTCAGACGTGTAGGCCTCAGTACCTAACACCAGAAACAGAAGACATTGCATTTCCAAACTGGTGCTGTAATGGAGAACTAACTATCCAAGGACCAACAAGTGCATTTAAAACCCATGGAAGTGCAACTCAGATGATATTTAGCTGATGTCAAGGAGCTCTTCAAGGGCAACTCTTCCACAACCATGGTAACACGAAGTAAACTTTTAACTCCTGCAGGAACAACAGCTGAAGTCAATATTATGCCAGTCAGGCAGCTTTCACAGATGGGTATCACTGAGAATAAAAGGGAAAGTGGCTTTGGCTTTTCTTTTTTTTTTTTTTTTTTTACTTTTTTAATTGTTCTGCAGTTTTCTAATGTCCATGTAAAAATGCTTTGATTTTCTAGCAAGCGGTGACAGATTGGGGTGTTTGAGGCATAGCCAACAAATTCCATGAGTTACTGCAGAGGCCTCATTCACTACACTAATGACCCAAGTATCGCCTTTTACATGCTTAGCTCAGGCAGCCCAAATGAAGCATTTAATTGATGATATTGAGTAAGGTGTTGTCTACACTGTGTGTCACCAGGACATTCCCTGGCCTGGCTGTGCCCTAACACACCTTCTGGCCTTGCAGGGCAGGGATGCTGCCTTGCACAGTCCTACTGCAGACCCAAACACAGGAAGTGTGGCTTTACACTGCCTGGAACACTACACATAGTTCCCTAATGCCAATCTCTAAAAGCCTGCTCATTCACTGCCTAAAACTAAAGGTGTTACACCATGACTGCCAAATCTTGCAAAGTTTGCTATGTCAGAGTCAGCCACACACTGCAAACAAACTGTACTGTTCTGCAAAACCTCCCTCAACACCTGTTTCTTGGAACCATGCTCCTGGAAGGATTTGGTGCTATTCTTTCCCACGGGCTGAGCAAGCTGTGTGACAAACTAGCAAGAGCAAACTAGATGGATAGAAGGTACACCAATCTGGCTTGCATGCTCTCAGAGAAAGAGAAGTTTGGCAGGGATTTAGCTTACAACGTTTCCCAAGTATCTCAGACAAGGCTGCCACAGTTAGTCCTCACCAGGCAAGAAAATGATGGTGAATGATGTCAGGATGAGCTCTGATCAAACAGCACTGGTAAGGCAGAGCCTTTGGACATCCAGGTGGAGTCTGTCTGCAAGGGAACATCTGACCCAGAGGTCATTGCCACTTCATTCCCACTTTCTCCCCCCATCACTGCTGACAAATTCATTGCTGGAAAGAGGTGGGTGTACAAAACAGACCTGTCACAGCCTGAAATGACATCCTTAGGCAGTGAGCTGATGTTGAATATTATTGTGGATGGCAGCTGCTACCAAGCTTCACTTTTCCAGGTGCTTTTGTTTCCTGCTGTCTTGCTGGGGCACAGTTCACAATCTCCACTTTTCATTGCAGTCTTGGACACTCTTGGGCTTGACAAAAGTGAGGCTTCCAGGGGATGGGGTGAAGGTAGGAAGCAATAACAAAATACTAAACTTGGACAAAGTACACATAAGCCAGATGAGGGAACAGTTTCTTCCTGTGTCTGGTTTTGTTCAACTTCCAAGTCAAAAATTCTGAAGAAGAAAAAGAGTGTCATTTGTTATTTATCACATCAGACAAGCATAAGGTGATACTCTAAAACTTTTATTTACCTGCCTGTGGCTACTGCCAACATAGTAAATTACCCTCCCTGGAGATTTCCACTTGAATAATGCCCAGCCATTTAAGAATTATGAGAAACTCAAGGCTGAATAATCTTGATTCAGCTCAGGAAGGAGGAGGCAGAGTGAACCCTTTTCCTAGAATCAAGCAGAACTGACAGCGAGAGGAACTGAACTGCAGAGGTGATCCCACACAGCTTTCTACCAAGAAGCAGCAATGACCATTTTGCCAAGGACCTCAGTTTTCTGAAGCTCACAACCCACACTTTGCAATCATCTCTCTGATGAAACATGCTAAAGAACCTGATCCATCAAACAGCTCTTTTATTTACATGGTGCTCCACCAGGTCCCAAAGAGCTCATGAAAAATTAAACAGAGAACATAAAATATGAATGGAATGATCACTGGCCCATAAAAGCTCTGCAGTTCTTGAAAGATGTTTTATACATAACAAATGTTGGGATTTCAGAAATGAGGTTTCTGCCTCATTGTCCCAAGAAGATGCAACAATTTTCAAGCCCCTGTAGAAAACCAGGAACTTCCAAGGATGTACCTGGGAACAACAGGAAGAGTACATTGCTCCCCAGCAGAGTCCACTGCCCTTTAATAACCAAACTAAACAGAGGCAAATACTGGGATATTGTGAAAACATACAGATATCTGACTTGATGCTGTATTGTCAGATAAAGGGTAAAATGAATGAAAATTTAGACCAGAACTAAAAGACTCACCTTGCAATCATGTGGTGTTAACAACTCTCCTTAAATTCTGTCCAGTAAATGTAATATTTAACTCATGGTAACTCCTGATGACCCTTGTCCTTTATTCTGGGTGCTGTGCACAGGTATTTTTAGCTGACCTTTCTGAACTTCCCACTTCTGTGGCCTAAATGATAAGTATGTTCTCAGTTTTCAGAAACTACCCGACAGATGAGATCCAACAGCTGTGAGTCGGCCCCAGTATTCTTAAAATTAGGTTTATAAATAAGGACTCTCTGAATTAGTCTTTCCTAGGCTGTCAAAAATTTTGGTGCCAAAGGACATTGCTACCAGAGTAAAGTGCTCCCTTATTCTAGGTATCAAAGTTATTGCAGAATGAACATAGGATCACTTCAATAAACTTGCTGCTTATTTCATGGAAGTCTTTTCACCACCTTATTAGGCTGTGTATTACCATTTTATCCTATATGGTAAAAATAAAAAAGCCATTGACCAAGCACATGTGAAGTTGCACTGGTTCAGCTCCTGGTACTTCCCACACTCCTGCCCTTGCCTCTGCCCAGGTGCAGCACCTCCTCTGCAGACTGCATGCTCCCTGGGGTGCTCACCAGCATCTCCAGCCTCAGCTGCAGCACTGGGTACGCTTAGCACCCTGCAAATGGATGGGGAAAGGACCAGCTGCTCCTTCTGGGGCCAGCTCTGTGCTGATTATCTGGACCCTACCCCCATCAGGGGCATTCAGGAGCAAACAGGCTTTTATTTGGTTGTTTTTCTTGCGTGGTTCATGCTTGCTGGAATCTGCCTCCCGTCCTCTTGTTTAGCAAGGCTAGCAGCTGCAAGACAGAACCACCACGTTCCTCATCTTGTATTGTGTATCTCCCTGGCCTTTTATCAGAGAAGGATGAGCAAGGAGAAGTGATTAGTTCAGGAGAGCCCTTTCTTCTCTCTAAGATTATTTGGGAAAGGATTTGTTACATAACAGCACTTCTTTGAAGTTGTCAGCCAGATACCTGAGATACATTCTTATCAGCACGGCCTTGAAAAGTTTTTGTAGAATGGCTCTCTCCCTGTCTTCCTCCTCTTGCAGGAAGAAAATAGACTTTCGAGAAAAATTCTAATTCTAAAGGTGAGCCGAATTTCACATCATTAAAACCAGTTTCAAGTAAATGGATTTTTGCCTTATATGGATTAAAGGAATTCAGAGTGACAGCCTCACATCCACATAGGAATGAGTCTCAAGCACTCCACATTCGTAAGACCCAGCTGTTGATGCTCCATCAACAGCTGTATCTACACCAAATGATGTTCTTCTCACGCACCAATTACGAACTGTCAGAAAATATATATGTAATCCTTCATATTAAGACCTACTCATGCAATTTCTAAATACCTCACGGTAAGCTGTCATAGTTATCCTAGGGGCTTTATGTACTGGAAGGAGAAAAACTCTTATCTCATAGATTATCAACACCACAGGCTCCATGGATATAGTTCTTTTTCAGGAGATGACATGCAAAATAAACACCACTTTTATTAAACCCAGGACATTGGCTTCTATCAGAGCTAAATTTGTTCTGCTTCTGTCTGAGAAGTAATTCATTTCTAAGCCTAGATCCACACTTCTGTGTTAATTATCTTTAGCTTAAAACAGTGGAGTACTCCTCTGACCAAGGCAAACCGCACAACCCATTCCCAACTACCAGCACCAAACCACACAGCAAAACCCACTGCTGTGGGAAACCCAAACTCTGTGAAATGCTAAGAGGTCACCTGGAACAAACTTTTATGGTCCCAACAGGAAGCCACAGAGGAAATAAGAACGCTAGCAGGGCACTGATTCAGTTTTGCTTTCCTGATACTTGGGGATGCCTACGTGTAAGGGGAAGGAGATAGAGTGAAGGAAAATAAAGAAGGGAAAACTGTAGAAGTGTAGTGTAAATACAGTGCAGTCCTGATGAGTAATGGTTTCAGCACTACAGTATAAATACAGTGTACTCCTAATTAGTAGTAGACTGTTCAGTCTGTTATCCAAGTAACTGTAAGTAAAGGTTGAATAGTTTTCTAAGGTTTTTCCTAGCATTTAATAGCAGAAATTAGAAGAAATAAGATATTTGCAAAGCAGGAATCTGCAAAGTGCAGGCATCCTTCACAGACACTGACTCTTTCATTTCCTGTGGGGGGGTCTGATCTAAACCTGGCAAGCTGCAAGCATTTACTTGTTTGTATTTTGGTTTTTGTAATAACACAGATTTCTGCGTTGCAAAAAAGCCATACTTGGAACACGTGGTAAACAAAATACATTTTCCTTCAGCCCTTCCTGAAAAGACTAATATAAATTATGGGAAGTCAATTGCTCTCTAATAAGGAAAGAGAAACACAAAATTGCCACGGCAAGGCTTTGCACACACCTTGAGTTCAGCAGGCTCCAACGCATGCTGAGTGAATCATCACGCCAGCTCCTGGATCACCTTGTTGGTCTCCCTGGCTTTCTTACACGTGTACAACCATTTGATGATCCGAGCGTTGCGCTCAACCACGGAGGTGCTGCTGGGGACCTGCTCTGTGAGCTCGTCCTCCAGCAGCCCCTCATCCCCGCTGTGCCTCGTGAACTCGCTCTCCGACGTTGCCACGCTGATGCTGCGGATCTTGAAGGAGACATTGTCAGACACCACGGAGAAGTTCTCTCTCCCGAGATCCTCAATGACCTCCTGCTCCAGGCCACAGTACTTGAAAAATGTGTCAAACTCAGCAATGCACTTGGAGTAGCGAGAGCTGATGTCTGACTGGGAGCGATGGAGACCTCTCCTCTTCACCTCCTTGACCTCTTCAGGAGGTGCACTCAGTTTTGAGGGTCTCTCATGTTCTTTTGTACACACCCCTGCCCCTTCAGCGCTCACAGGGACAGTCTGCACTGCTCCATGGTCACTTGGCTCACGGTCACCATCTTTTGCCGAGAGAGGCTCATTGCCCTCGGTGGCTGCGATGTCCTCCATGACTCTGGGCAATTCAGGGGAAGCCAGCTGCTTCTCCTTTATGGACCCATTGAAGATCCTCCTCACCAAGTTCCCCCGCGGGCTGTCCTGGCTTTGACCTCTGCCAAGCTCACATTTCTGACGGTAGATCACCAGGGAATCCGGCCGCATCTGCCTCCGGGTGCTGCGGCGGGCGATGGGGGGGCCGTGCTGCAGGGGGGCTCGGCAGGAGCTCACGGCCTTGCCCAGCTCCAGGGGCTTTGTGCCCGTCCCTCTGGCCCGCTCCCTGCTCGCCGCTTTGCTCTCCACGGAGCAGGTCTCGCTGCTGCTCTCCGAGGCTGAGCTGAGCGCGATGACGGGCTCCTGCCTGCTGCTGATGACCTGCTGGCTCTTCACGTACTTGGCCTTGTCGGCGGCCAGTCTCTCCACGGCACTCTTCCTGCCTGGCTTGCCGGCCTCCAGCTGCCTGCGGAGGTACTCGGGCCCCTTGTTGAGGAGCCGCAGGGGGAGGGAGGAGTGCAGGTCGGAGATGGCGTGCATTCCCACGGCCCGGGAGAGTTCAGCTGGCATAGCAATCTCACGGACGCGGATCCTGCTTCCAGTCCCGAGAGGGAAGTGGGATAAGGGAAAAAAAAACAACAAAAAAAACACCAAACAAACAAACAAACAAAAAAAAACCAAAAAACCCCCCCAAAAAAACAACCAACCAACCAACCAACCAACCAACCAACCAACCAACCAACCAAAAAAGGGAGAAAAGGAAAATCACGGAGTCGGGCAACCCGGCCGCTCCGAGGGCCGCGCTCCGCGCTCCCCGCTCCCCGCACCGTCGGGGCGCAGCGCGTCCCGCCCGCCCGCAGGCAGGCACAGCCAATCCCGGCCGGCAGGAAGGGAGGGAGGGAGGCCAGGGGAGGGCAGGGAAGAAGGCAGGAGCCGCCCCGGGGGCCCGGCCCCGCCGCCTCCCCGCTCCCGCTGGCCGGGGCTCCGGGGGCAGCGGCGCTGCGGGGGCGCGGGGAGCCTGCTCCGACGGCGGGGACACGGAGGGTTCGCTCCCGTCAGGAACATCCTCTCCCGGCCCGCCTCCTGGGAACGGGCGCTGCCTCAGGGCCTGACCCGGCAGACCCCAGCATATCTTGCCCTTCGGGGAACAGCACCTTTCGCGGAGCGTTCCCCCCGGGAGTCTCACTGCCCGGCCGTGCCGGGCGCTGCGCTCCAGCGGGAAGCCTTGGAATGATCGGGAAAGGACGGGACGGGCTTCCCGAGCACAGCGGCGGAGCAGAGTCCGGGCACACCGGGCGGGCGGCAGATCTGTGCCCCCAGCTGTGCCTCCAGCTGTGTTTCCAGCTGTGCCTCCAGCTGTGTCCCTGCTGTCCCCCCAGCTGTGCCCCTGCTGTCTCACCACCTGTGCCCCCGCTGTGCCTCCAGCTGTGCCCCCGCTGTGTCCCCAGCTGTGCCCCTGGCTGTGCCTCCAGCTGTGCCCCCGCTGTGCCCCTCGCTGTTCCTCCAGCTGTGCCCCAGCTGTGCTGGCGGCACTCTGCCTTTCCCGGGGCAGCAGCTGGCCGCAGCCCAGCAGAGACAGGACACGTCTGTCCCTGGCCCACAGCTGCGATGCTTCTGTGCACGTGTAAAGTACGGTGGAATGGCATCAGTCTGAATTGCGTGTTGCGAATTCCCATCTGGGGCTGGCAATTCTAAACAGGCAGGACAGATGTAAACTTGCGAAAATTAGACTTGTAAGTTATAGGTAAGCACGTGGGGCAGTCCAACTTTGACTCGTGGTCTCATGTGAGATGCACTGTAATAACTGAATTATAGATAACTTTTGTTCTAACATAGGAAATAAAAGCCAGTTTATATCTGCAAGTTTTTTATGCATATTTTTTATTGGTTTGGTTTGGTTTTAGTTTGTCTATTACTTCTGGGGGAATACTAGAATGCTTTTGTGGTGATTGGTTCATATTTCATCTTTACCATCACTAAATTGTACCTAACAAGTTTAGAAAGGAAGAGATGAACCTCCCTGTCCTCCTTATAAAGTTTCAGGATACACTGCTTTCCTACCAGCAAGGTTCTCACTGAGACAAGAGAAAGATTACAAGCAACCCTGGAGTCAGAGTCTGGGCTAGCTCTTCAGTGAAGACCTTCTTAGAAACAAACAAAACAGAAATATTCTCTTGCCAACATGGTTCTACTGCTGGATTTCCCCTTAATTTTACATCATCTTTGTTTCTAGACATGTAGGTCTGAACTCCAGAAGCCTCATAACACACAGAACTGCCTGTTCACAGCGAGGATCCCAGATACAATGCTTGCCTGAATCATGACTGAAATTTGTGACATACCTTGAGGAGACTTACAGTGAAATTCTTGTTGATATGTAGAATGGGTACAGTTTTGGAGAGAAAGAACTTTCATTTTTCCTTTTACAGTAGTAGTAGAGCTGGTTCTCATAATAACTTACCTAAAAATCAATATTCTTGAAAACTGAGAGACAACAATTAAAGTTTAAGCACAGTTTATTACTAGGGAACTCTTTCCTGTTAAAGTGGTTCATTCACAGATATGTAAGAGTGTAGTTAATATCATTACATATTGAAGTGCTTCATGGGATGCTGGGCATATAGAGAAGGCTGATGTCTTCTGACAACTAATCTGAGCAATAAGCTGATAGATGTAATGAATTTAGTTATGAGATACTAACGTTTCATTCCCATATTGACAAATCTGCCTTCATCATTTCCTTCAAAATTTTCCATGGAGTTCTATGGCACTAAATAACATAACACATATTCACATTTCTCCATGCATTTTAATTTGTGTTTGTTCCAAATTCTAGTGTCTTGTACAAGCTTTAAAAACTTACTTTAAAAGTTCTTTAAAAAAAAAATACTTTGCATTCATTTGAAATAATAAGAAAAATGAACACATACAAGTATCAGTAAGAGAGGTCTTATTTAACAACTGTAATTCATTTCTTTATCAAAGCTGTTCATTCACTCCCTGCAATACTATATAGTTTTTCTCAGTGGACAATAGCTTTGTGTTTAGAGTTGATCTACAAAACAAATTTAAAAACATTGGTGTTGATGGAAAAAAAGGGTTTAAAACATTAAAAAATTTTGATATATTTTCCTTTCTCTTAAAATGTCCTTGGCTTTAGAGGTGTGCCTGAAAGACCTTTGATGGGATATTTTCATTTTTCAGCCAGTTTTGTCCTCATCTCACTGAACAAAAGTAGATGTGAATTTTCATTGTCCATGAAGTGCATGTCACAAGAAATTTCTCATGAAAAATTGCAACACGAATTTCCAGCTGACTTTCCAGATATGTGAGATACTTTTCTCTGAGAATCCTGGGTGATGACAACAACATTTAAGGGGAAGAAGAGTCTTCCCAGGGTCAGAAAACACTGCAAGGAACAAAATTTTGTAACCCTGCCTCCCTTTAGTAAGGTACATCAATATAGCAGCTGCACAGTTAAGTGATATTTTAAATATATTTAGGTTACATATTTTAAAACTTAAATGCATTTCAGTTTAAAATATGATTCTCTGATTTGAAATACTTATATTTGTATTTCTTGGAATTAGCTCTTATATTTATGGATACACTCCTACAGTATTCAAAGAGGAAGCCATTGCATTTCTTCCTTCTGGAAAGCAGAGGGAAAGAGTGTGTTATGAGAGTCCTTTGCCCCTGACCCAGAACAGGCCTGCAGATAATAAAATGGAAATAAAAATGGGTGCAGCAGCCTGTCAGCTGCCATCAGTCTCCCTCTGGCATTACACAAAGGTAAGGGAGGCTAGTTCTGCACACAGTAAGCCTGAGCTGACACAAAGAGTTTTCCCACAGAAGGAGAGTTCTACAAAATACATTTGAGTCAGCTGGCATTTAAAGTTATCACAGAACACAAAGCAGTTGAATTTTATGTGGGGTAAGAAAAACCACTGCTCACTGGGTTTTTATTAATAAGGGATGTTTTCAGAGCACTGCTAGAGTCTGAGCCAGAGGAAAGCCAGAAACAGGACTGGTACAATGGCACTGCAAGCAAACAGTACAATATGTGCAAAGCTTAGATCATTGCTGTCACTGCTCCCACCCTATTGCCAGTGTCAGTGCCAGTCTGATTTATAGTGGTCAAAGGGCAAAAATGAAGTGGTGGCAGTGGGAGGTAAAGGCAAGGAGGAAAGAGAAAGGGGAGCTCAAGCCCTAACAGAAATAGGACCCTCCCATTTTGGAGACCAGCAGAACAACTGTGTCCCAGGACTGAGGTTTCTATCCCCAGCAGCTCTCAGTGCTGAGTGCAGGTGCTGCAGCCCACATCATGGGGTGATTCACTTCTGCTGTGACCCTGAGCGGTGCCACTGTGTGTCCTGTTTGCTGCACTGGGGGGATGTAAAGCAGCCACAACGCAGAAATGAACAGTTTCCAAACAGCTGTCTCCAGTGAGGAAATTTTAGGCCTTTCAACATGAAATCAGTGTCTGTCCCAATTCTCTCAGATTCACACAATAGAAGATATAGGCATGCCTGTACATCTTCAGGCAGAATTTTAAGACTCTGGGTTTGAGTGCTATATGACAGAGGCAGACTCACATCACCTGTATGTCTTCTTTTAGCGTCTCCCACCACTGCCAGATTGCTTACCATCCTTTTCTACTCTTGTGATTTTGGGGTTTTTACTTCATTAAACAGCTTGGCATCTTAATGAGAAAACATCTTTCTCCTAAAGTCAATCCAGCTTGCTCAAATTGTCATTAGTGGGCTTCATTTTTTTGTCATTAGTGGGCTTCAGAATTTTGGAAATTCACCCCAGGTGCACACTTCCCAGGCTGAAAAACCATAATGGATCTCAATGGGACCGTGCAATTTACATCACAGTGATTCATGGCGACATATGGGAAGCCTTATTAGAACAAACAGCAAAAGAAAAGTGATGGAATATCACAGTGAAAACAAGAGATGAAAGGGAGAACAAATGCAATGTGCATTACACCAGGCAGTTACAATGGGGAAAGTGCTAGCCATAGCATGCTTCTTTCCCTTTTTTATGCCTTCTTTTCCCTGCAGTACATCTGAGCCTACACTAATTCCTTTCTTCATACATCTCTCACATGCCTAAAATGTAAAAATAAAAAAAATCCAACCCAGGTTTGGTGCCTAACATACTTAAGTGTGTGTTAAAATATTGAGATTTAATATTTTGATATGAAAAGACTGATATGTTTATCATGCTGTCGGATCAAATTCACTGAGTAATTTGGAAAGGAAGGGAAGAGCCAGAGTTTTCACAGTAAGATACAGCTATGATGCTGTAAAGGAAATAAGTCATTTAACTCTCAGAACAACTCTATTTGATCCTGAAACAGATTTCTTGAAGTTCGAATTGACATACTTCATGAATGAACGCGTGTTACAGGTGTCAAAATAAACTTTGCACTCAGTAAAAGGTTCTTACTGTTGCTCCTGTCGTGTATGAGTTGTTCTCACAGTGTTCCCCATAGGCCCAGTCATAGCTTGCAGCTGTAAAACTGCCTCTCAGTGGCTGCAACACCCTTCACCAACTAACCAGGCTCATACACTGTCACTTCACCCAACGCAGGGATGGGTCAGGGCACTTCTTAAATACTTTATGGGTTTTATAGGCAGCATTGCTGCAGTCATCAGCATACTTATCCACACAGTTTTCCTCTGTAAAGTCCTGCTGGCCTAGTCTCATGTATAGTTAGTTTTGATCATAGAAAAAGCCTTTCACCTAATCTAAAGTTAAAACCCATAAAGAGTTTAAAGCCATCCCTGGTGCTTTAGGGAACTTCCAGCATCTGTGTGTGACCTCTTTGCTGTCTGCTTGCCTAAACAATCAGGGCAAAGTTTTTGCTGCTGCTGTGCCAAGGCAGTACATGTCTATCCATGGACCTAAGCAGGTGAGAGATACAGTGCATGTTTATGTTCTGTGAATTCCGCTGTGTATTCACACACAGGCAGATTAGGAAGCATATGGAAGGTCACTGATTATTGAACTTCTGACAGAGAATTGCCAGTTGTCTGTTACATGTAATTTATATTGTGGTAGTTGGGGTAGTCACCTGGCAAGTGTGAGAGACAACCTTCCCCTCCCAGATTTGCATCAAACTTTTAAAACTTAGTTTCTTTCCTCCCAACACAGTAGTTATAGTGTGGGTGTGTAGTTCATTGTAACTCAGGTTCTGTTGCTGAAAACATTTATATTTTGCTTGTCTAATTAGAAATTTACTGAAGGTAATGGTCAGAAGATATTAATTCTATAATCTAGTGTGCATGCACCTAGGAAGTTCATGGATTTTTAGTTACTCTTGCAAAGTGGAAGGATTTAAACAGGGAAGGTTGAAAAAGTATCACCTTCAATGTTGTTTTAGGTGTTCACTGGAGATGTGCATTCAAATCACAAAATGGTATTTGAAAACTTCATCTCTTCTACCATACTTGCTGACATGCTGTTATAAGCTCTCCCAGTCTCATTTTCAATGATACAGACTTGAGTTCAGAAAACAAACAACAGGATATATTCATATTTGAAAATCCCATTGATGCATAGGACCCAAACAACACTCAGAGCAGTCTTCAGACTTTTGAATGTCCTACCAGCTTATGCAGGTATTTCCCCATTCAGACACTGACTGCTGGAAATCCCATTTCCTATTGGACTTATCCATTTTCTGTAGAGTATATTAAAGGTTTTACAACAAGTGGTGAGTTGTTAAACTCAAAATGTTTCTAATAAGATAGAAATTTTGTCACATTTTCCTTGAGAGAATGCCCATCATAGAGCATAAATTTGTCCAACACTATGATGGACACAGCTCCTAATGTTTAAAGGAATCCATCCATCAAACACTGGAAATACCACCAAAGGAGCACAATATCAGAACTTGGAATGCATGGATATATATAACATGTGAAGCCTGTCATCTTGTGCCTAAGATTTGAATAGCAAATTGGATGAGATCATGATGCTTCTTTCCCAAGGATTTCCTGTAGTCTGTCTGAAGATACAGCTAGCAGTCATTCATTATTTCTTATCAAGTGATTGCAAATTTAAGTCTCTGTCCTTATGAAATCTGTGGAGAACTGTGTTTTATCTGTACTTCCTATGTATTAATTTGAGGCCAGAAGAGCTCTTGCATGGTCTCTCAAGAAGTCATTGGCAAATGAAGTCTGCATGTTACCTTCCCACAGAAAGAGCCAGTGATCTTCATTGCTGAGATACCTTGTCGTTTTCTGTGATTTTTCAGTGCTTAGAATCTTTCCCAGATCCCTATGGATGTGGGTTTGCAGTTCAGTTCTTGATGGACACGTGATAATTAGAGGGGACTGTTGGAATACAGGCTGTATAAGGACTCCAAAGGGTGTCCTTTACTGTTTAGGCACAAGAAATATCCAAATATAGAAAAACTGATAAATGTGCTTGTATGTATTAATGCAGCTTTTTTGCTTTTTAAGTATTTTCAGCAGTTTGCTGATGCAAGAGCTCCTTTCAGAGTTCAGATGAGAAAATGAACTAATTCATCAAGACTGTTGCCCTGCCAAGGACAAACGTTTACATTTAATAGTCATCAGTCACTACACCTCTGAAGGTGTGGTGGTTTGTTCTGTCACTTCCTAAAGGACTCTTGTACAGTTCAGACATAAGAGGCAAATATCTTCCAAGCCTAAAAGGGAGCCTGCACCCTGCCCTGTCTCTATGTACAGAGGAGATAGACAGGCTCAGTCTCCTCAGCCTGGCTTTGGGAATCAGCACAGGCTATTGGCTGTTCCCAGCTATCTTATTTGGCTAACAAGTAAGTTAAATAGTGTAGATGATGTCAAATTACATCTGGTTTAGTCTTGAGATCAGAGAATAAATCTGAGCGCACAGATGCAATTCTGAATCCTCACTGTGAATTTAATTAATAGTCCGACCTTCTCTAGATATTCACTATGACATGCAGCAGTTGTATGCATAGGGTAATTGTGAGTTCAACTGAGTCTCTTTGATAATTTTCAGCTTTGGTTTAGGGGGATGAGTAAGTTTCTGTTACACTATAGAACTGGGTTTTAACTAAGCTGGGCAACATCTGTGTTGCAAGTGGGTTCTCTGACACAGTTGTTTACGTGGTGAAATCGAGCCTTGTCTTGCCCTTTGCATTTCAGAGTCCTTCTAAATGCACCCCAACATCACCTGAGCTCCACATAACAACAGAACATTCACAATACTCTTGTGATGACCTGACTACAAATTCTTGATGTACGTGAATTTATCTTGAAAGTTATAACAGATTTGTTCTAATCTGATTGACTCTGAAGATTAAATAACATCTTGGATAAAGAGAGTAAAATAGCTTAGCTGTTCTGTATAATTATATCAATTCCAAAGCTATACAAAACAAATAAACATAAGCCCCAGTATTCAAGCTTCATTAGGTTTATGTTGCAAGAGCTACATTAAATAAAATTACAGATTCAGTAAGATCTTATCATGCTGATGCAGCAGCTGCTGTGGACAGGATCACATAGTTATTCTTATTTGCAGGTTTTTCTAGGAAACAATAGTCCAGACCTCTTCCATGAACAGGTCCACCCCTGCCCTGCAAACTTTAAGTCAGGTGCTAGAAAGATGCTAAACCCCAGTTGAAAAAGTAGATTTAATGAGAAGAAAAGGGTTGGAGATTTTAATCATTCATCCCATATGACTATTTAGTGTCCATCCAGGAAATCATCTGTCAGAAAATGTTTGTCTATCTATTTCTTGTTATTTTCCTTTCTGACAAGTACAGCTGGTACAGACATTTTATTTATGGCACCAACTGTATAAACTAGCCTATATGTTTAAGTCTTTCTAAGATAATTATTACAGACAAATATAAAAGAGGAAAAGCTTCCTGGATTTCTGAAGTAGATGCCGAGGCCATTTGGGCTTTACTAGAGCCTGAGCTGTGAGGTGATAACTAAACTAAGGGATGGGTTGTGACCTGAGCGATGTGAGGGGGTCAGGGAGGGAAGGTGAGCACTCATTTCCACACTGGCTTTGCTTTGGAGCCTCCAGTCACCCTTCTCCAGAACAGGCAAGTCCCCCACGTGCTGCTCAGAGAGAATTCCACCGCCAGAGCCACTCTAAAGGGAGACATGGAGAGGACTCCTCCAAGTCTGGTTCCTTCTGCCTGCAGTCTCCTTCACCCTACACCCTCAGGTACGCAGCATGTGGTCTCCAGCACAGATAGTTCATCCTCTGGAACAAGCACAGTCCTGGCTTTTAAGATGTTTTGGACAAAATGACCCCTCAACCACTCCCACAGGTGGAAATTTTGTCTCAGAATAACACAGGAGTCTGGAGCAGAGAGGTATGGGGTGGATGTAGGAGTAGTGTGGGTACACACATGGTACCATACGTGGTCTGCTCTCACTTGCCAGTGCCCCTCTCCACCGTGGGCACGGGGGTGAGCCCAGGACCAGGTCCTGAGGGATTTGGCAGTGTAGGTGTAGGTGTAGGTGTAGCCTATGGGCACGCTCCCGCTCCAGAGGGGAATAAGTGGAGCCAGCACAGATCACAGGATCAGTGAGAAATTCACGTTGAATTCAGGTCTTCTAGTCCAATTCTCTAGTCCAAATTCTTTCTCCTATCAGGCTCAGCTGTGAGACCAGAACAGATTATGACCTAGACCTAAAAATAGTGTTGTGGGGAAGGATTATATAATGACCGATAAGATTTGGCAGAACAAGGCGAATAAGGCAAAAAAAAAAAAAGTTAATAATATGATATGATATTTTGAACACCTATTTAATTTCCATTCTTAATGTGATCCATTCATTTAGTTTTTCTGTATAGATTTTAGGCTTCTGGTTTGTGTATTTAAAAGGTCTCTAAATTGCCTACATTGTCAGGTATAAAATAAAAAAATTCTAGCAATATTAAAATCAACTGATATACAAATAAATGTGATATGCTATTTACTTACAGCCTAAAGTAATTATCTATCCCCACTAAAAGTGAGACTTGACTGGAGAGAAAAATAACTTCAGTTTATTGTTCTTTGGCTTTCAATAGTAAGTCTCTACTATTTTACTACCAGCTGAACTTAGAAGGAGCCTGTAATGTAGACCTAATAGAAGTCATTTCTTGTTCTTAAAGAGTAACTGCAGATTGTATTTTAAATTTCTCCTAGAAAATTGCTTCCATTACCCCATCTACTAAACCCATCAAAAAAAACCCTCCCCCCTAAAAAGCACTTTAAAATATTTTAATGATTAGACTGTTGTGGATTTTTTTCTCTTTTACATGAGATTAGCTCAGTTGGTTAGAACATGGTGCTAATACCACCAAAGTCATGGGTTCAATCCCTACATGGGTCATTCACTTAAGAGCTGGAATCAATGATCCTTCTGGGTCCATTCCAACTCAGAATATTCTGTGGTTCTGTGAAAGTATTTGATTATCCTATTGTCCTGTTCAGGATTTGTGTCAAAAATTCTATTAAAGGGAAGAAAATAAGGATTAACACACAAACTCAAGTCATGCAGTATGTTGTAGAATAAAAGTTAGTTGAAATCCTTGTTCCTTTGGTTTAAAACTCATACTAAGTAATGAATGAGCAGATAATCTGGTAATTCAGATTAGCATTCTGGATTACCAGGGAAAAAAATATTTCCAATAGTTAAGTTTTCTAATCTGGGGGTTTGTGCACTTGTGTGGTTCTCCCAATAACCCCAAATACAGAGCAAATTTGGTCCATCCAATATTGTAGTGCTGAGCATTCAGCCCAGACTGAACTAAAGCCATTTCCCAGGAGGCGAAAGCTGTGTGCAGGCACTGGAACACAGGGTCACACAAAATGTGAGTCTCCTCTTGGGCCTCCTGGTGCCCCTGTGCAAGATGCTGGCCCTCTGCACCAAGCATAGTCAGCCCTCGCTCATGGTGAGGGGAGATGCTTGGATTAGCACATCTCTTATCCTGAGCTATCCATCTGAGGCTGGAAGAGCAAAGTCCAGCCATTGCAGATATTTTGTGGAATGGGGGCAGCTCTCCAGGGGAAAGAGCAGGACCCTGCATCCTCCAGAGCCCCTGCAATCCCAGCACTGGCTCTGCCTCCTGTGTTTCATGTGGCGCCTGGAGCTGACCCTTATCTGATTTCAGCAGAGACAACATTTGCTGAACCACTTGTGAATCACCTGACACTTGCACAGACTTGTTGAGAAACCAGTCATCTGCCAGACCACAATGTTCCTGGCTTTTCTTTCCTTCCTTCTTGAGACTCCTGCTTCAGCCAACTGAAATTATGTGAGCATGGCAGAGGTGAAGAGATAGGCCAAGATATTGAAAAATAATTGTGTTCTTGTAGGTTTCCATGCAAAAATGAAGGCTTTCTATGTATCACTGAAGCTCTAAACAGCTCAGTTCCCACTGACTTCAGTCAGAGATAAGGACATGAGGAATCAGGCAAGTTTGTTTGCTCAGAGATACACTCTCAAAAAATAAAAATAACTTGCATCCTGTCAACTTAGTCAAAGATGTCAATGCTCAATTAACCTTTATAAAGGCTTTTGAAAGGTGATAAATAGTGTAAAGAGCTTAACTTATTACTTAACTAATTGTATTTTATTTTTAAATAATTTAAAGTTAATGAATTAGTAAAGTATAATTTAATATTTATTTAACCTTTTTAGAAGCTTAAAAGTACTGTAGACAAAATATGCACACATTAGTTTGCTGTTGTCTTATTTGAGAGGTTTATGTTTTGTTAATACTGTCTAAGCATTCCTAACACTGCATATGTAAATGGATATAACATCAGAGTGGAAGGTTGCATCTCTGAGCTTCAATGCCAGAGCTTTGCCTTTTACGCTTCTATACAATTCTTTGAAAAGGCTGACAATATGCTTTGGTCACTAAGTTGCCTTATTATGTTTTAAAGGATTTTAGGGATTGAAAAAGGATGATCAGCAAGGGTATCAGCTGGCGAAATCAACTTCCAACTCCATGCTACTCTACAGAGCAAAGGAAAAAAAAATCTTTCCTTTTCTAGACAAGAAATAGAGATAATAGGCAGTGTTTTTAATGAACATTCAAATCTTTTTACACACAATTTTAAATGGTGGCACTTCCAAATCCTTCTGCTAGCAGAGCTGTTACCTAGTGAGGGTCTTTTCTAGCTGATGAGTATAAATAGAGCACTACTACAGCTCACCCCTTGGAAGGCACCTCATGAAGGCTGTGGTCTACATCTGCACCCCTCCACCTTCCTAACAGGGCTCACCACCCTCCATAGCCAGCATTGATTCAGTGCTTCACTTCAGTGAAGAATGCACTTTCCTACGTATGATTATGAATTTTCCTTCTGTTGGAAACTGGAGGACCATTTATATGAACAATATTTGTCCTGCTTCATGCTGATGGTCCAACCAACAGTCCTGGTGTACAGTGCACAGGTTTGAATCCTGGCCCCACAGCATGAAGTTCTTTATGGCTCAACACAAGAAATCATAGCAAAGCACATGGATATGGTTGGGGGCTGTGTTCTCTAGTACAACAGCAGCAAGATTTGCTTTCTTTGCCAGAAAGACACAGCTGAGTTGCTGTGGAGCTCTGTGTGGCTTGAGGTAAGGAGTATTAGATTACTGGCAGTCATTGGACTAAAGCTTTGCACTGGGAAAGGCTGAAATGCATTTACCTACATAATGTGGTTGGTATTTTATCTCAGAGCACACAAGCCCTGCTGTCCATCTTTTCCACTCCCTTCTCCCTCTCAGCTCTCCCCCTCTGTTATCATTCTCCCTCACTGCTGTCTTTGGCCAAGCATTCAGCAGCCTGCAGGGGAGGTGGCCTCTCTAATCACGTTTGTGCTAATTGGGGCCTGATGAGAGGCATTTGCTTTCCCCTCTGTGCTGATGGCTCTCCAGCTGGGGCCCTGGCTGGCTCTGCTCTTTCCCTGTGTCTGGGCTGTTCCAGGAGAACAGCAGATGCTCCCTGCTCCCCCACAGAGAACAGCTGGCTGCCATCCCTGCCCTGTCACGACCCAGCTTGTGCACCGTGCCACACAGCCAGGACACTTGGAGTCCTCCACCATCATCCTGCCCCTCAGGAAGAGCCCCATGCTGCAAAATCATAATTTTCTCTCACAGAGAAAAACAAAACAGTTGTGTCCTGGTCTCTGTTTATAGCAGGAACTCTCCAAGAACAGATAGCATCTCTATTGAAAAATGCACACACATAAGTGCAAAGATTGCTGTGAAAATGTGTTTGTTTTTTTTGGGTTTTTTGTTGGTTTTTATTTTAAATAGCAGTTAATGAGCAATTAAATGAAGAGAGCCATATCTGATGGCTAAGGGCAAGGCGGGACCTCATACACATAGAGCTCAGTTACAGGGGTAACTCATTGGTGTTTCTAGATCAGTTTTTATTAAATTCAGTTATGGGATTTTCTGCCCAGTCTCCTGATCATCTCCTTTTACTGCACTTTGGTTTGTACTTCAGCAAGATGTTAGATTTCCTGGATGGGATCCTGTTTGATAGAAGTGGCAGGGCACCCTACATCCCAGTTATTACCAGGCAGTCAATGTGACCTGGTCCAGCTGGGGTAGCAGGTTGGTGGATGTGCTTCCCTTGGGCTGTGCTGTCTGCTGACCTCACCCACATGCCCCCCACAGCATCCAGTTCTGGCATGACTTTGCCCAAGATGGTAACAAGAAACTGACCTCCAGCCTCTTGTTTCTGATGGCCTGACAGAGCTTGTCCCCCTTTCCTGGCTGTGGACACATGTTTGTATGTGTGTGCTGTAGAGGGAGAGCATCTTCAGGGCCTTTCCAGAGACTGCAGCAGCATTATTCTGCTGGAAGCAGGATGCTGCCAGGGACTCCACACACACTACAGCTACAATCCAGTTTATCCTCCTGGTGGTTTCTTCACTCCTGTTGATTAGATCATTCCTTCCTGGGGCCAGATCTAGTTTAAAAACAATCTATGGGAAATTTTGACTTCATTGTAAGAAGTCAATGAGGTTTTGTTTTTTTACAAGTAGAAGAGTTGTGCTTGTAAACACAACTTCTAAGTTGGTGGTCTTCAGTGCACTGTTTGTAGAGCAGATTGTGGCCATTTGGTCAGTGGTCACTGAGGAAATTTGCACAGAGACCCTGACAGCTCCACCTTAAATAGGGCCTGATGCCAGCTTTCTTACTAGCCAGCAAAAACAATGAGTTTTTTTCAAGTACAAGTTCTCCTGAGCATGGAGATTGGAAAAGAGTAATGGTAAAAGAGGTAAAACTGTTATTTGAATTTTTTTTAATCTTAAAATATTGCAAGTGGCTTTAATCACTATATCACTTAACTGCATCAAAGAAACTGAGGTTAGTAGAAGGCACTGAACACACCCTCTGAACAACATTTCCTTTGTGCTATTTATCCATGCAGTGCTCTGCTGGAATGCAACCAGCAGAAATAGTATCTGATTTCTGCAAAGTCCACTTAAGGTGTATTACATTGTCAAGGCAGATCAGTAAACTAGCTCTTTCTCATCAGGAGCTGTGTGTTTCACCCTAAATCTTCAAAACGTGGCATGTTATCTGAGGGGAGAAACCATCACTTAGTCTTTGTCCACTTCTCTGTTGTGCCTGCAGTAAGCCTTCCACTCAGGAGAGTTTGAAATCCTATGATCAATAAGTTTTTAATAACCTACTGTGTATCCATATGCACTGACTGTGCCTTTCACAGATTCCTTTCACCTATGAGTGGGGTTCAGCAAAGGACAAAATGTTGTGTCCCCATGAGTGTCCCCATGTAAGGGCCATGAACCTAAACTGTGCCCATTGCCAGTGGAGGTCTAGTCAACACAATCACTCAACAATTGTGTGGGTCACCCTAAAGCCCACCTAAGTTCAGATGCTTAGATGTAGACTTCTGCACCATTTCAGCTGCCTGAGGGTCAACCCATGGGATGTCCAGCTGCTGATCTGGAAGGAAATTGGTGCTCTACAGGATATGTGCCATATTTGATGGCTCCATGATGCCACTTTATACATCCTGTTGTGACTCAAATGACACCAGATGCCTATGCATAGGGAAATCAGTTTCCTCGGAACATCAGCATGATAGACTTCTATATTCTAACTGCTCCTTCTGTGTTCCCTCTCTGTTCCCCTGTTACTTGCTGGTGACACCTCTTCTATTTCAAGACGAAGTGTCTTGTAATATTTCTTTTACTGTATCAGGGCTGCCCAGGTCCCAGGTTTCCATGCTAACTGCTGCAGCTTTTCCTGGGAATAGGTCCGCTGTAGGAGGGAGCAGCCTGCAGAGGATGATAACTGGGTGTAGCTCAGGTGTTGTGTGGAAAACGGTCTTGAGTCACAGCCTGTTCCCACACAACTGCTCCTGTCACCTGACTACACTTTGCCCTTTGGTCGGGACTTTCGGCAGTTTTGTAACGTCCTTGGTTGATACTGTGGCCATGTTCACCCAGGGTGTGGCACGGGCAGGGTTAGCACACTCCTGCATGAATTTCTAAAAAAACAATGTTCAGAGAAGGTAAGTTTCAGCAAACAGACATAATGATAGTATAATAGCCATTGTTTTGGGTTTTTTTTTGTTTTGTTTTTTTTGTTTTGTTTTTTACTGGATTCTCCTGAGTTTAAACCAGAAGTACTGACAGGTACACAATCTTGCAGCCTGTAGACTGTGTCAATATTAAAATAATAATCTACACTTTTCTCTGCAACATGTTTTCAGCTATGACTGACCAGTTTGGAAATCCTCTAGAGCGTGTTTTGCTCTAAGGGTATGCCTGCATGGGAAAGGTATTCTACAGAAAATCAAGATGTGAATTTACAGTGCCAATAGCAGCATAAGGGTTTCTCCATTTGAGCAACCTTGTTCCCTATCCTGGTCACATCTAAACTGATGGTCAGTGGTACCTTTTTCTCTCAGTCCATGCTTGGTTGGGGCAGACATGGAACTATTTCTGTTCTGGAAGTCATGTAAGTCCATTGCTGCATGCAGCACTGAGCACAAACTGAGGTGCTGACCTGTGCTGACATGCCCTGTGAGCTTTGTGCACATTGACTTAATTCATTTCCAAAATTCACTAAGGTAAATGAGAAAAAGAACTTTTTGAACAAATTGTTGTCCTAGGAGTCAGCACAATGTATCATTCTGTACCATCTTCTCATAAAGAGAGGCCTTAGGAGAAGATCTCCAGACTGTGTTTCTGGAAGACCCCTGTCACTCTACTTACCTGTCGGTGAGATAAAGAACTACTTGCACTAAAAAAAAACCCCTACCAGTTCCCTAGTTTGGGAATTTTAAAAGATCACATTATTCCTAGGAACACCAAGAAGACACTTTGTTCAGTGACTATATCATAAAAATGAAGAGGGTTGAGGGCTCCTATATAAACTTTCTTCAGAACCAATTAATCCACAGCCAGCTGTTTTGCAGATGTGAAAAATTACTTGAGATACTAATTTTTCTTTGTGAGACCCTGATGGTGGATCAGTTTGTGCTCCTGTGCCTTGACTTGTGGAAGGCTTAGAATCCAAATCTTGCTGTTTATTCTGGTTATACATTTAGATAATGCCGTGGCAGTATGCATGGGACTCTGTCTTCTGTCTGTCTCCATCATCAAGACTAAAATTTCTGCCTTCTGGTTAAAGGGTTTTTTTTCCAGCTGCTTACTCAGTTTGTTGATGAGACAGGTTGAAGAGGAGAAGCCACCTTGGATGCAGCAGGGCTGCTCATGCAGCAAGCAATGTTTTGCCCTTTTTGATTTGCTCATATGTCTAATAGGGCTGGGCTCTAATGCAAGGATAGATTGTAGCTGCCTGATTACACTAAGTGCACGAACAGTAAATTATTATTTTACATTTGGCCTTAAGCTCAGCCTTTTTTCCCCAGGCTAATGTGGTTCCTCATACTCCCAAAACTCTTTCAGAAGTCCACATTATACAGACTACAATATTTTATATGTTATGTAGAATGCATTACATCTTGCTTCCTTGAGCTACTATTTTGTCTTTCCACCTTCACAATTTCTCTCTCTGTATTTTGTCCATCCTGAGAAATCGTATATTTTAAAAACAAACAAATCAACAAAAATACAAAATCACAATTAAAAAAAAAATAGCTGATACTTTATGTTTGGCTACTTGTTTAACTGAGTTTCAAAGTGATGTGCCATTTCAAAATGGTCCCAAAGTGCCATCAGCATAGTGTGGTGGGTTTTTTTTCCCCATACTGTTCTGTTTTCAATTCTTCGTAGTTCTTTGAATTTAGGTCTTCTGGTTGAGATAATCCTATGGAAAATGGAGGGTCTTTGGATAGTAAACAGCACAGGTAATTAATATCTTTGAAGACATCCTGAGTGAGTATACACAAGAAAGTAAAGAGTGCCAGGAGCTGTCAGTTTGCTAATTATGGCCAGGGTTATTAATGACATTCTTTCCATAGTTAATTACTCTTTTCTTTAGTTGAAACCTACCTAGATGATAAGACTCCATTTATTCTTCTTCCTACATACAAAGGCAATATGTGCCTTTATATAGTGTGCAGACACATAGAAATCAGATAATGATGTCAGATATTTAAGGATATTTTCCAGTTTCTCCTCAAATATGCTGAAAAATTGATGTATAGTATCACCCATAATTAAGTAGGATGGAAACCAGGGTGTTTTCTCTGCCAAATTCATAGGTGAGGTATATAATGGTAGTATAAGATTCACATAAGTGACCTGCTGTGTGAAAGTAGGATGCTTAATTTAGTGGATACAGGAGAAGGATAGGTTGAAGCAGTGTATTGAAATCATACTTGGTGAGACCAAAATCCAAGTATCCTGGTATTCTCCCACTGGTAGGGTCCCATAATGGATGCTTAACACACTCAGGAACCTGGCTCAGGAATTCTGCCATGCATCTGTGTCCCACTGGTATAAGCACTCTTGCTTTCATTAAGGTACAGGCTGTCTGTATGGTGCTTCTCCTTAACTGTCTCATCCTGTGCTCATCATGCATCTTTCTCTAGACTGTCTGGAAGAATATTTTTAAATGAAATTTTTAGAAATTCTCCTGAACTGCACTCATGAGCAAAATTAAAATAAAAATGGGGGAAATCCCAGTGTAAGAGCAGATGAGAAACATGTGATAACATCAGAGTTTTTAGGAAAGGTCTCAGAGAATGGGCATAAACTTTGCAGAAGGCAAGGTCTTCAAGCAGTGGAACACAGGATAGCAGGGGTTTGACATTGACATAGAATTCCACCAAAATCTGGCACTCGTGATGAGATGTTCTAGCCTGGGGCTTTAGTGAAATGTATTAGTAGAGCATGAAATCTCTATGGCAGAGGTGACGTCTGTGTTTATTGTCTGTTTTCTATGCCTAACATTTGTGAGTCTGTAGTACCCTTAACTAATCCAGCACTGGGTTTTGGGATGTGACTGAGTAACAGACAGTGGGGTCATTGTAGAAGTTCATAAACAATTCATAAAGGAAAGGAGCAACAGGAGCAACACATGAAAATAACAACCTAGCTGCTGCTTATTTAATATAGCTACAAACAATACATATTAGAGAATATCAGTGTGTTACTTCTGCAACAACATCAGGGTCATAAAAGTTGAATGATTATATGAAACTGGAAATAACTTTGAGGATGGTAAATAGAACAATAACACTGTCTACCAGAAACAGTAATCTCAATCTTTCAAATTTTAAATTGCCTGAAATCACCAGTTTCTACACCTCCTAGATAAAAAAATAGCTTAGATGATTCAAACTATATTTACATGACATAGAGTACATCTGGGAAAAGGTCTATGACAACAGAAGGCACCACTACATCTTGCTTCAGTATTTCTTAGACCTTATACAGCAATACACAATGATACACAGGTTGAGGAGCCACTATCTTCTTGCTACTGTTTTTTAGTTGTCACCTGTAGCACTTTTTCACTTTCCAAAAGTGGTATCATTACACAGGGAGAAAAAGGTGTTTTACCCACCGAATCACACTAACCTATTCTAAATTATATAGGATATTTTTTTAGAGGCTAGAGGAACATCTATATTCTCTGCACTCATCTGATTGTGGAAAATATCTCCAGATACACCTCCCTGGCTGGTGGGGTCTCCAAAGCAAATCATACTAGAAGGAGTATGGTTCTTTCTGTTCTTTCTATCTAGTTTCTGGTTTTCTTCTACCTAATGGGATATAACTTTCTGCCACCCATTTGGGCCTTGGTATTATATTGAAAAATCAGACTTCAAGGTCAACTGAAAATTCTCACTGCTAAAAGGTGGGTTTTTTGCACATTGGCATAACAGATGCATTGTTCTACCACACACAAAAAATTACACTCTCATTTAAATGAGTGTGCGTGCTCCAGATGTAATAGCTGTCCCTGAAATAACAAATGCACTTAAATTATGTCTTGAGTGTGGTGTCACTGACTTCAGCCAGGCAGTTCATGTGATTAAAATTAAACAGGTATAGGCACTTTCACAAGTTGTAGTCATCAGGACATCATTACATGCCCCCAGGAACTTTACAGCTCAGTGAGATCAGCTTTCTTTTGCATAAATAAATAAAAGTTTCAGGACTAAAAAATGTTTTATAAGAAGGAGAAGAGAGAGTGATGTGGCAGGGAACAGATTTTCCACCTTGACTGGCAGATGCTGGAGTGTGAAGAGTGCTGGCATGGGTCTGTTACAGGGGCTCAAGGTCTGCAGTCCTGGCACGGAGCTGCTGCTCTGGTTCTGTTTCAGAGGACCCTGCAAAGCTCTGTGGGCACAGACAGCATTGCTGGCCCAGGGCTGAGGCAGCCTGCACAACTTATTGGTAACCAGGGTGCAGTGGTCCTGGGCCTGGCTTCTGTTTTGTTGGCACTTTTACTTTTGACTAGAGGTTTCAGAAGCCTGGGATTTAGCTCTGTCCTGACTTACAAGATGTAGCATCCTTTCATTTGATGATTTCTCTGCTCTGTACTGTGCATTCTCCAATGCACTGAGTTTTAAGAAAAATTAAAGGAAGAGTCCTCTTTCTTCTCAATTATTTTGTATGAATTGATAGGAGATTCATTTAAATTTAGGGACAAAATCATGGCCTGTATCAGCAATTAATTTGGGTCAGCACAGAGTGAAGTTATGAAGCTCTTGTATAACTTCAATATAGTGGTGGACTTGCCAGTACAGTGTTAATGGCTGGATTCAATCTCAAGAGTCTTTTCCAACCTAAATGTTGCTAGGATTCTACAAGGCAAAATGCAGCTACTCTGGCTTGCAGAAGTATTATTATTTGCTGCAGGTCAGTTTGTTTGAAAATTTGTCCTAATTGTGGTAGTGCATAAAAGCGAGTGCAAAGCTTTGTGGAGATACAGGGACAAGGCCAAAACTTTGTTGTTAAACATGGCCCAAGTAGACTTTTTAAAATTATCTTTACAATGAAAAGGAGTTCAGTGGAAGCTGACTGTTCTGCTGAGGGTGATAAAGGATGTCCCACATGTCTGAAAGCCTCTTATTCAAATTTGTGGGCTCCTCTATCACTGCATTTTCTGCATAGCCAAAACATTATCAGGTAATTTGTTAAAATACCTAAATTCTACCTTTTGAAAGAGTAAACAAGATTCAAAACTGACATTTGAGCAGTGCATAGAATACAAACCTTGATGTGGTTTGAATAGACATGAGTATTATTGGATGTACCTTGTTCAATGCATTATTTTGACAGCTTATCCCTCAGAGTCTGAATGAGTTGTAACTCTTTTATACAGAGGCTTCTTCTTCATGTTGCCTTAAGGGAATGAAAGATTGGTTTGTAACAGTGGATGGGGAGCTGAAGGACGGGAGTAAATTCTGTTTACTAAAACATATTCTGGTGCTTAATCTAATCCTGGGTGAGCTCACTCACACAGAAAAGTTTAGAGAAAGAAAGGGGAAAAGCCTTGGCAACTTCATTAAAATGATTGGTGGTATGTGTAGGGAAAGAAGAGAAGGACAAAGAAAGGTCCTGCTAGTAAAAGAAGGGTAAATACTGGAGAAGATGAATTTTATTTTCAAAATAATAACAGTGTTCTGGTCAAGTATGCCATAAATCTGTAATACAGCCTAGGATTTCAGAACTAAACCTTTTTTCTTCCTGAAATAAATTTCTGAAAATATTTCCAGGGATCTTTTAAAGAATCCAACACACGAAAAACAGGACTGGTATGTATAAATTTATTCAGCAAACTGAAACTGTATTTTTCATCCACTGTCCTGATGTCTTCTAATTGGTAGAATCAGAGTCACACATTGCCAGGGGAAGTTTTTAAACTACTTTTTGGTCCAATTGTAGGTGACACAGATCCTGACATATTTAGCACAAGGGGAAATGACTGCCAAGTCTCTCAAGAGGCTGCTTTGTAATTGCTCTCAAGGAAGAATTGTTATTATCACTAATAAGAGGGCTGGAGCTGAGAAACAGCACTCATGTTTGGGAGCTGGATGTGCAAGGGGAAATGGAGTAAGTAAGGAGATGTCAATGCTTGTCAGCACCCAAATTCTCCAGTGGTTAAAATACAGGAGATGGAATGTTAATTGCTTTCCTGTAAGATGCCTGCTAATATGGGAATTGCTTATATGAGTATTCTGTACTCTTACAAGCTTTATTTGAAATTCAAAACGAGCTTTTCTCATCAGTGCATACCAGCCAGAGTGACTTTTAATTTCATGTTACCCTACAGACTTCTACCAAATGTTAATAAGTGATTGTACACAGCACGGGTGTTTGAAGAAGCCACCTCAGAAAAGGTTGCAGAACCACGTTGTGCTATAATTTGTATCGAGATAGTGTCCTGGGATCCAAAATTAATTTGTATTTTTGCAGTTTGTTTTCTATGTGCTTTGCATTTTAAACTACTTCTATATATGAATCCTTCACTGCCTCAGCAGGTCACAAACATTTAATCTCTGTGGTATGGAGGGTGAAGAGATAAAGACAGGGTGGCTGCTCAACTGTGTGTGCACCTGCAGGTCAGGGTGCTGGTGACTGAGATGAAACAGGAGGACATTTGGAGCCAGTTGTTTTAGGCTCTGTGTAGATACCTGATGGCAGATAGTAAGTGAGAGAAGGAATTTATAGTTTGAAAGATGAGGTAAACAGTGGGAAAAATGAAGAAATTCACTCCAAATGGCACCAAGTGTTATGCAGTACCCACTGTACATAGCAGTGTCTTTTCAGCATCCCACAATCAAGTGACAGCTGGTGGAGGGGTTGCCCTTCTTTGCCTCTTTGGTTTTCTGCCCGATGGGACCAGTAGCAGAGATCTACATGTGCTTTGGGGTTCAGAGCCCACCACTCACACCTGGGCTGGCAAGGCTGAAATGAGTGCAGCTAACATGAAAAGGAGTTTGAAAATATATGTATATGTATGTAGATGTAGATGTTTAGATATGTGTATAAAATATAACATGAAAAGGAGTTTGAAAAGCTCAAGTGGCCATGGTGCTCTGCTGCCACTGGGCCTGGGTGGGCAGGAGTCCCCAGCAGCCCCCAGCTCTCCCTGCCTTCCTCACTTTGCCAGCTCCTGCAGGAGCTGTTCCTGCACTGAGGGCAGAGCAAGACACCCCCTCCCCTGCAACATCCCCACTCCTGCAACCATCCCACGCTGCTGCAGCTTTCAAAATTTCTCTGCTTTGATGGATTAAACCTAAAAAAACCTAGTAATAATTTACTGATCCGTGAAGCCTGATATTTCATCCGGGAAATGAAAGAGACATTCACAGGATTATGCACTCCCACCATCTTATATCATCAGTCTTCCCTCTGGATTTTTTCAGGTAGCAGCTATATTGGGATTGTGTAGTACATAGAAAACAGGAACTTGAAACTGAGCACGGTTTATAAATGCTTAATTTGAAAGCAGCAGTGAACATACAATAACATGCAATTTTTTCTGATTTTTGTATTCTGAAATAATTAACAGGGCTGAAAACAAGTTCATTTTCCTCTTCAGAGACTTCAAATTATGTTTGCCAGCAGAAGTCACAATTGTATCTTTGGCTTTTTTTTTAATACAATGATATTGCAAATAACTATATTTTTTATCATTTAGGCTAATGTTTGGTTTGCCTAATTCATACACAGAACTCTAAAGTCTCAGGAGAAAGACAATAGAGTAATGTAAAAATGCAGCACACATCAGAACATCTTGAAAGAGACGGAAAGCCTTAAATGCTGTTTTAAAAATTGTTTTTATCTAGAAAATCAAGGAATTTTGAATTAAATAGCCTTAGAAGATTTAAAAGTTCTACACATTCCTTTAAAAGGGTATTTTTCATGTGACTTATTGGCAGCAAAATATGGACCCTTATTTTTCAAATAACTTTACGTCAGAAATGTATTAACATCCAAATATGAGCACAAAAGAACTACTTACTGTGGAAGTATTTTCTTACCAAAACTACAATAGTAGACACCAGTTTATGATTTTACTTCTCCGAAAATTTGAATGTCCAAGCCTTGCTCAAACTGGAGCCCTTTCCTGCTGCCAAGAATCCATAATCAGGAAAAGGAGTCTCTCACCTATCTGAGCATTTTTGCAATGACCAAGAGTCACATGTGACAAACAGGTGGCAGTGAGCAGGGGAGCTGAAGACTGGAGAACAGTACAACAGTCTGAGTCAAATAGATCACTGGCTGCAAGACAGACCACAATATAAAAATTGCCCACTAAGTAATTTATGTAATGATGGGAAAACTACCTTGTTTTTATCTAATATAATTTCTCAGTTTTTGTTGCATCTTCTTTTTATGTATATTCTATATTGGCTTTAATATATATTCTAGTCATTTTTTTTTCCTGTCAGCATGATAATATTCTTTCACTTTCAAAAAAGGTCAAACCAGTTTTTTTTTGTCTGAAATCTTAAACAATCTCCAGTCACTCTGCGAGCTGGTGCCTCCCCCATGCATTGCAGTAGGTTATTAAACCCAGAAACTAGTGGTAGACATCTTTATTTCAGTATTGTAACCAGTTGCTGCACAGGTCATTTTACCACATTCCTGCTATAGGCTGTTTGAACCAGAACTCACTCCTGGTGATTACTGAAGGAGAAGAATTGGATGAAAATGCCACTGCTCTCTGTCCATGGCAGGTGACAGAAGGCAAGAAGCCTCAGGATCCTCTTCCTACACATCCAGCTAGTGGAGGAGAGTCTGGGTGGGATTCTGGCCTGTACCCAATGCAGGAGTCCATAATTATCACCTATATTATCACATATCACTGAACTGGCCAGCAACGCAGAACTCACACCAGGGCATGGCATAAAAAGTCTTTGCCACCCTGGTGTTTGGGGAGATGGGGACTTTGATGGAATGCGACTTTGGGGATGGGTGTGTCACACTGAGAAAGAGACATAAAAGGAGGGACAGTTCAGGATGGATTATGCTGGAAGGAAGGGACATCAGGCAGTAGGAAACAAGGCTGTGGGAAATCACACTGGCAAAACTATTCATTTTAGTATATTTGAACTTTAACCAACTACTTGCCCTGGTAACTAGGAACAAGACTTTTGAAGTAGTTATTGGAAGATGCAAGAGGCAATAGAGAGTTCCTAAAGAGGAAGCAGGTGAGTAGACACCCAGAGCCTTTCCTTTTGAGAGCTGACTAGCCAGCCCCAGGACATGGTGAATGAAAGGCTGACAATAAACACAGAACTAAAGATACTTCTCATCTCCGGGGCTTTAATTTTACCTGTAGCAAGCTGTTTAAGAAGATATCACAGCTTCTGGAAGGAAGCAATAGGAAACTTTAAACTCCAACAAGGAGATCTTTCTTTTCTGTCAGAGAAAAGGGCAACTTAATTACCCTGTTCTGCTTTGCTCAGCCATCGTGGTGTTCCTGCTGAATACAAAATGCTGAGCAGGAGTGAGGGCTTAATAGAACCTGCACTGAGCTGATTCACTCTGTTTTGAGAAATGGTTTATTATTTATTTGCTGGTATCAGTTTTGCCATTAGCTCTAAGGAGAGAAGTAAACAATATTTTTCTGACGCATCCATCAGTCCTTCCTCAAAATGCACAGTTCCTCAGTTCTTAACTGGAGATGTTTTTATTGTGGGGTAGCAGGCATTTTAACTGCCCCTTTGCCTATGGCAAGTCTCTGATGCTGTTGAGACTTTACTGGGCCTAAAAGTTTCCTAAAGAGTATTTTAATGAACAAAGGTTTACTGGTTATATCATTAACCTTTTATGTTATATCATTAACCTTCCACCCCATTTTCTTCCCTATTAAAAGACTCTGTAATCTCTTGCAATGATTTTAAAAATGCAAAAGTAGAGATTTTCAAAAAGATGTTTCTGTAGTTCATTTTCCAAAATGTGCTTTTCAAAGCTTTGTAATTTTTTTTTTGTCCTTTTTTGTGTGTTTGAGGGGCAGAGCTTGTTGTTTTGGTTTGGTTTGGGGTTTCGGTTAGTGGTTTTTTGTGGGTTCTTTTTTGAAGGACTTTTAGGTAGAATTCTCTATGTCATTAAGTCCACTGTTTTATGCAGCAAATATAAACCCGATTCTTGTTGCAGCACACCCCAAATAAACTAAATGGATGCCATAGAGATTCAGCCTTTTAAAGAGAAATTGTACAATATTATCAATGGACATGTTGGCTGAAAAGCTAAGTTTTAAATTTTTAAATTAAAAAAAAAAAATGAAGGATCTTACTCTGCTATCATTGTTTTTCACCTATTCATAAATAACGTTAATCTTCATAAGTTTGTCTAATTCTAGTATGGACTTTTGTTATCAAAGGGAAAGGAAAACAGAAGCCCTTTATGCATGCCAAAGAGCCATTTACAGAAGACCATATTCTTTATCTCACTGAAATTTCAGACAGGGAAATTGAGTCACTTTCAAAAAGAATTCTGATGTCAGTATTGTAAAAATATACATTTTTCTACTGGTGAAAGTTCATAAACTTGGAAGCTCTTAAAGCTTTTCTACCATCACACAAAAACCTGTGAAGAACTTCCAGACCGAGGTAGTTATTTATTATTCTTCACTTTTGACATTTTATGACCCCACACAGACTAGGTGAGTAATTCTATCAGTGCTAATTCTAACCAGATAATCAAACAAAGTGTGACTAAAAACATTGCCACTGTGGGACAACATCCCCTCAGAGACCTAACTTACACTTTCCTTCCTCTGAACCCTTCTTCTGGCTCTCATCTCTGTCCTCGACATCCTGTTACCACAGTGAACATAAAGCATGACAATGCTGGGGAATAATCTTTTCTGAGAGCAATTTCTGTATTTGAAGGAAGCAGATAAGCTTTTCAGGAACCCAGTCCTTCTTTGGATATAAAATTGAAGCCCTGAGCTCCAGAGCTAAATCCTAGCTACTTTGTTATTAATTAGATGTGTAAATCATTTAAGACAGAGAGTGGCTGGGCAGCTTGAGCCTCAGGAATAGCATGGGGAATGCTAGATAAGATAAGAAGGTGATTGTCACTTACTGGAGGGAAAAGAAACAAAACAGGTAATGTATTGCTTAAGGAGGAGGGGAAGGTTGATGGGGGAAAGGAGGAGAGATACCACAATGTTCCATTAAAAATGTTCCATTAGAAGGTCTGTTGATTCCCAGTTTTATGGATTTGAGTTCCTTCCATGATCTTTTGAAAGTGTTTCGTTTACTTAGTAAGGAACACGACAAAAGAAGAAGCAGTGAGACAGAATAAGAAAGCTGTGCAGCCTCAGAGTTGGAAAGCCATGCTCCTCCAGGGCAGGACTCGAAAAGGATATGCAGTGCCTAAAAAGTAGAGACAGAACAATACTGGAGAAGAAAAAGGAAAATCAATTTTGGCTGTGGAATGAGCCATTGTTTGAGGTGGAACCAGCTCCACAGCTGGACAGCTGAAGGACGAGGTGCAATACATTGATTTTCAATTACAAAAACATCTCACAGAGCTCTTCTTTGTGACATTGTATGCGTGTACCTAAAGGAGAATTGCCAAGAGCAGCTAAATGGAAAAGAGGAAAATTCTTTATAAGAAAACAGATGCAATAAAGATTATGAAGATGTATCTTACCAAGAAACCATTATTGCAGGGAGGCTCTAAGTGAGATAAACAGTAAGACAGCTTGTTCATTATAGCACACTGTGCATTGTATATCATAATAACTGCACTGTACTGATATTCCAGTACTTCCAAGAAACTTTACATGGTTGTTTCTCTTTTTTCCTCTGTAGGCTCCTGATTCAGGGACAAGATCATCCTGCGCTAATAGAGATTCAAGCGTGCAATCATTGAAATGATTTGGCTACTTACAATGCTGTAGAATGTCTTCTCACAATAATGTCTATTCTATAGTTTATCTTCTGACTGTAAATAAAAGCCATTAAAAAACCTTACGAGTCAACACTTTGGCACAGCTCTATTTATAACACACCTCTCTTTATGGAGATTGTCTGATTATGCTTTATATTCTGACATTTTAAAAAACATATTCTGAGCATTTAAAAAACCTCCCTGAGAGCTTAAAGCACAATAGCACAAAATAATTTACTTTTGTTTGAATAAGACTTTCAAACACTCTCCAGAAGCGAGTGTTGACTGTTTGCCTGCTGGTGTGAAAGCTGGAGGATGGTGATACCCAGTGTCACGAGAGCTCCTCAGCATGTGGGATCAGCCTACTTCCATCAATCCACGTGAGCCACATGCTTGGCTTTTTCCATGTTATGTGAGTTATTTGTAACTACAAAGAGTGTCATGTTCAATGACCAGTGGCAGAGCCAATAGATAAAATTTATAGAAATTTCATCTGTACCTCACTCAAATGCAAAAAAATGCCCTAAAATAAACTTAGCTTTAGAAAAATAGAGATGTCTTGTGATATCTCATATCTGATGATATTTGTCCAGCTTCTCTGGAATTTTCAAGCCCTTTATTGTCTCAGAGGTATTTCACAATAATAGTAACCTTCCAGGAAGAGTCTGAGTAGTGCCAGAGATTCAACAGAAAAGAGGACTGAAGTGGACTGAATACCAGATCGTGGGCTATGCAGCTTTCTGCAGTATTAAAGAATTTTAAGTCTACAGAGAAAACCTCCTTTTCCAAGCCAGCAGGCCTAGGACTGAGTTTCTTGACTCCAGCAGCCAGTATCACTACATCCCCTCTAAAGCTTTGCCCTGTGCTTTAGCATCTCTACCCATCAGAACGAGTAAGACCCACTGCTCGGTTAAAACCCTTCCTTGCTCCACCCATTCCAGACTGAAGGCCCTTCTCCAGAGAATAGACTGCACTACATCAACACGGACCCACTGGGAGCAGTCTTCACCACCTGTGAATTGGTTGATGGACATGAATCTCACAGGCACTGTGGGTCATTCTGGCCCTGGGACTCCTGCTTTGGGAATTTAACCTGGTCCTAAGGAGTACCCAAGTGGGAGCTGTGCCTGGCAGCCACTCCTTGCCTGGGAGAATTGTGCACCAAAGCGTTATCAAGAGCATAAAACTTTTACAGCAAAAAGTAAAAAGGGAAAAGCAGAGTTTTTTTCAGCAGTGTCAGTCCTAGAAAAAGTCTTCTAGTGGTGTTTGAACTGATCGAAGCCAGTCTTTTATTCACAGGGTATTTGACAAGAGCTACAGCTCTTGAGCCAGTCCCAGCTGGAGTCACTTGGCTCTCTGCTTTCAGCTGTGGCAGGTGTATGTGCTACCTTTGTCTGGCTTTATTCCCAGAAATACCCATGGAGTACAAGTGATACTGAAGAGACACAATATTTGTGTTATGTTTTTCCCCAAATGTTTTGGTTCTTGAAGTGTGTTTGCTAGAGCCCTCCAAAGCTGTCACAGACCTTAAAGTTATTTCTCTATCACAGAAAACTTTCTACTGGTCATAAACTACTTCTGAGTTTTAGTGAGGTCATTAGTCACTTTCTGGAAGAACACAGTTCAGTACAGTGCACCAGGACACAAAAAATATTTCTGACAGAAGACACCAGCATGAAGGGTGACTCACCCACAGGAGAATTACAGTAAATTAAAAAGCAACCTGGAAAGCTGACAGCAGTGTTGAACGCAGGAAAGCAAATATGATTTTATATAGTAGGAACTTGATATATGAAGGGAAATTAGGATCAAGTTTAGAAAATGATGACTGAGCATAATCAAACTACATCCATCTCATTAAAGCAAGCTTATTTTCAGCTTGTTACTTTGATATAACTTTCTTGTGTTTTCATACTATACCTTTAGTCTTTGATGAAGGAAGCTGAATAAAACTGTCCATCAAAGAAGGTTTATTTTACTCATCTTTTGAGATGTGTGAGCCATATGTGCACTCTGACAGCAGGCGATCTTTCCCACAGTACCATGACCTGGAGGATTTTCTAGCCTGCAGTAACTGCAGATGCATGCCTGAGGCTGCTTCCTCTGCACCTACCTCCCGTGGCTGCTGCAGGGGCAGATCACAGCATCCTGGCAGCTCCTCCAGATGCAGAAACACAAAATGCACCATGATTGAAAAGTAGGGCAGGATCAAAGGCTGTGCCTGTGTGCATCAGGAGCACATCAAGGAGAGTGGTTTGGGATAAGAAAGTCTCTCTTCTCCTTCATGTGATTATCTGCAGATACATTCACATTGTGGGTCACTCCATGAATCCTACCTACTTTCCCAGAAAACTGCTATCAAAAAGGCTTTGCTCTTTGAAAGCTAAAGAAAAGAACAAGATGCATAGACTGAAAAGTCTTTGTTACGAAAGGCGTAAGAAGTGGGCTCAAGTCTCACCAGGGAGTTTGCTTACAGAGGAAAAACTAAAAACTCTCTTCAGCTGAGTGACAATACAGTAAGATGAGAGAACACTGAAAACTCCACATTTTGTGGATACAAAGCAGGTATGTGTTTCCTTCAGTTGTGGGAACGTAGGTCTACACCTCTTACTAGGAACTGATGATGCTCTAAAAGAGGATTTTAATAGAGATTTACACATGGCTGAAAATCTGGTCTGTTTGGCCAAATACTTTTAATAGAACTCCTCCTGCTATTACTGAGAATGCCATTACCAAGAATAAGCAAACTTGCTTTAGCTTAAGAGCTAGCCCAGGATCAGCCATCACTCAACTGCTTTTATGACATCCAGGTGAAAGGAGGGGAACTGGATGTTCTCCAATAGCTCTTGTGAATTTGAAAATCTGTTTGGCTATTAGTGCATGGATATAGAAACATCAATCACAGTATTATACCTACGCACAAGTGCTTGGAAAAAACACAGTCAGGATGTTTCTTTGTTCCTATGTATATTTAATAATATTACATGCTGTCCTGAGTTGCCTCCTTTAAATAGGAGTATCTGCCTGCAGAGCAATGTGTTGTTGGATTAAAGCTACAAAACATGCAGACATCAGCAATGTATTGTTTTCTGGCAGCAAGGGTTTGTCGCACCTTGTTAGTAAGGAATTTCATTTTCAGCCCAGTATATTGAGTGCATGATGGGCTGGCCCCTCAGGCTTTATATTAATGTTTTAAATGAGACAGAAGCATTCCAGGGAAGAGAAATTACCTGAAAATCATGCATCTTCTGGCATATAATTCTACTCCATAAATTTGACACCTGAATTAATTCAGATTTGCATCTATTCCTATTTCAGAAGGATATTTATCTACGTTTCTGATTTAGGAATGAAGGACCAAAGCAAAAAGAGAAGCAAAAAGAACCAGAGAGGACCTCCATTTGCACATAACAAACACATTATAAATACCAAAACAAAGCCAAGGTTCAGTAATTATTCTAGCATAATCACCAGGACTTAGAGACAAAAAACAGAGCCTAGAACACTGATCCAAATGTTTAACAAGATATAAAATTTTGAAATCTGAATGCTTTTGCATTTCAGAAATTGTGTACTTAGAAATTTGAAATGGAAATAGCTGATGTCTTAAACCTGTAAATCTAATGAAGATAAGGTGGAAAGTAATTGCTTAATAATCATTACTGCCCAGTTTTCTTGTTATTCTTTCCCTTAACCAAGGAGAAACAGATTATTCAGTGCAACTGTAGGGACTTTATAATATTTGTGTGCTTTATTCCTTGGGAAGATCCATGACACAATGACTAAGTTTTCCATTGTCAAGGTTTCTCACAGACTATGTCCTTCCACATTCAAATAGCATATCTGAAGATTAATGTGCAACAAAAAGAGTTCAGTTACAGACAAGATTTTAATGACATTTTGCACAGGGCTTTAATGTCTTATCAACTCTGATTTTGGGCCCAAAAATGGCATCTGCCATTTTAGAAACACACAAATGACAGTGCACTTTAAAGGAAGACAGTCTCTTTTGTTAAACTAAAGGATCATTTGATTTTACTGAAATAAAGGGGGCATAAAAAGAAGTAGGATCTACAATCATCTAGGCCTCATGAAGAGTGAAACCCAAGACACAACCCAAATATCTTCATATTGTTTAAATCTTGATGAAAACAAAAATTTTAAGGATTTTAGATTTCCATACCATTTGAAAATGCAGAAGGCTTGTGTCAATTCTGTATTCCACACTCACCCTTTGCTTTTATCTCATGTCTTGTTGTAGCATGAATTCTGATGTGGTTGGAGTGACAAAATGCAGCTGGTAAAACAGGTAATTCTGTCCCTGACTTTCAGCCTTCCTAACACCAGGTGCTGGAACTACTGATCAACAGAAGAGGTAATTTATTTAAATAATGGATTTTGAGATGAACAGTGGTCACAGTGCTTGTCATGATTTTCATTCCCACTTAATATCTCTTTGGGAAATGAACAGTGACACAGTACAATACTATTCTAGTATATGTTCACACAAAATAATTTGGCTCTGCAAAAACAATCAATCCAAGTTCCAACTTTATAACATGATATTACAGTATAAGTGTACTTTTTAGTCCCACTTTGGGATTGCTAGTGGATTGCCTACGACAGATACACAGCTAGCATCAATGGATGTCCATGGGGAATTTCTTACTTTCAAAGGAATTTTAGTCCTTATAATGATAAATATGGGGAAAAGTCAACCACTTTAAAATGCTACTGCACTACTAAAGTTTCTTGCTCTGCGTATTCTGAATACTCAGGAATTCAGACTAAGTAGGTGTTGAAATCACTTGTGCTCACTTGGGCATCGCTTGGAAAAAATGAGGATTCACTTGGGAAAGATAGCAGCACTGGGCAGGAGAGTGAGGCCAGGACCCCAATCCAGAAAATTTGCTTTTCAGACATTTTAGCTGCAGCTGCAGGTGAACTTAATTGAAATGGTGACTGTTCACTACTTCTCATGAGTCTTCCCACAATTTCATGAATGTGTTTTATAGGCTTCTTCAACACAAGTAAAACATGTAGGACAATGTATTGGTGTGTCCATTAGAAAATATGAGAAGCGCTGGAAAGCCCAGTTTGATTTTATGCAGTGTAAGCATACATTTCTGTGACTGTTCCTCAAATCCTGCTATAGTAATTCTTCACATAAGTTAGAATTTATTTTCTTCTTGCTTCATGTGATTAATCTTTTAGTGAAAGAAAAAGAAGAAAAAAAATATTTCTTTCCACATTGATTATTATCCAAAATCTTAGCTCTATGGCACAGATGGATTACCATGAGCTCTGTTTGTAGATGCACGCTCTTGGTCAGCACAGCAGCATGTTAGGAGCTCAAGGTCAAACAGTGAGGCTGCAGTGAAGGAGAAAACATGCCCTGCTCATCCTGATTCCTGATTCCTGTTCAAGCACCTCTCTGCTAGTTCATCATCCAAATGAGTGCAGGCACAAAGAGAAGGCTTAAGAAATATGCCAAAAATCAGTGTGCCTAGGCAAATGATAGAAAGCAGAGAATGTACCATGTCTTTGAATGCCTGCCCCTGCCCAAAGGCAGGCTTATTTATATCTGGCTCTGCCAGTTCTGTTACTTTTTTGTCCAACCTGTTCTTAAAAAACAACACTGGCAATCCCTCGTTAAGCAATCTCTCCTGGGAACTGGGCTGTATATCCCAGGTCTCCAGGTTTTCCTTTCCTTGCAGCAGTTCTGGGGAATTGCCATTCACCTGCTGACTTGCTGTGGCTGGTCTTCATGGAACTCCACGGGATAAGACATTGTGTGGGCTGCTGCCATCCAGGGCGTTCTGTCCCTGGTAAGGGATGGGGCAGTGAGGGAGCTTTTGCATTGGCTGGTGAAGGATGGCTGTAAATTGTGAGTATGCATGTAGAGGTTTGCAGATGTACATAACATAAATTCTGGCAGCCATAGCCCTTCAGCAAGAGTTATAAGGTTCTCTGGCCCGGAGAGAGAGCTGGGCTAAAGTTGCTGTGGGCAGGCACAAGTCAGCAAAGTTTCAGATGTTCTTTCTGAGAGGGCAAGAGCCCCAGTAGTTTTGGAAGCAGGGGGAGAGCAGTCTTAGGAGTAAACGAGGAATAGAAGGCAAACAAAATATTAGAAAGTTTGTAAATTTTAAGATGCTACAATACTGAAATGATAGGGCTTTTTTGGATAAAACCTAAGGGATGGTTTTAACCTTACAGCCCTAATGGCAGAGAATAAAATATTAATATATAACATTTATTTTTCTTTTTTATTGAGTGTGTGTGCTTTTTTAATACCTCTCCTTATATACTCAGTACTTATTCTGTCTAAATATCAGTACATCAGTTAATATCTGTAAATCAAGACCAACATACGTCTCTGAGAACATAGCCATTCCTAGTGACTACATCCATTGTAATGAATATTATATTTTAATAATTCATATTTCACATGCCCTATTTTTCTCTTCTTTGCACTGGGACCTTCTCCTAATGCATCTGAAGCACTCCTGGAAAATGGAAGATAATGATGAAGTGAAGTTACAACATAATTTTTTCCCTTTTGCAGATGGACAGAATTTGCATGTTAAATTAGAGTCAAATTTAAGCTCAGTCACTGGATTCCTGTTACAATGCTAAGGAATTGAGGTTTTGTGATAACTTCTCCAAATTTACTGGAAAGAAAATAATGAAACATTCATGTAAGTAAATTACAACTCCACACCCTATTAGTCATAGAACTTGAAAGTAATTTGAAATCTTGAGTATATATGTATTATTGAACGATGAGTGAAAATGAAAGAAAATGGGGATGATAACTTGTGCTTCCACCATTTGTGTAAATTGCTACTGTGGTATTTCTGCTCAGTAATTTCAGGGCAGTGTTGAAAGTGCGGCAGAAACCTGTAATATTTAAAAACAGTAGGATCCTTATTACATAGCAAAGCCAGAAGGCAGCAAATGAGATCAAACAGATCAAAGATGAGAAAGGACTTAAAAGGGAGTGTAGATGGTTCCAGTTAGTCCCACCTGAGCTCATGGCTAGGTTGAGTTCTACACCTCTTCTGGTTGCCCTCCTTCCATTTGGCTGGTGGAGAAGGACACAAGAACACATTTTGTTAAAAACAGCTGTGGCAACCTGAGAACAAAGGTGTGCTCCAGCATCATCTCTGGAAGTGGATGTGAACTCTGTCCAAGAGTTGCCATCTCTGGGATGAAAGGGTGAAAGATCTTTTATAATACAGGGATAGGCACTGCAGAATAACTATATAGAAATACAGATTCAGCTTTTGGAAAAGGTGTATGTGTAACCTTGATTTTTGTAAAAGGTCTTTTTTCCTGGTATTTAAGTTTTTACATATTCCCAATTTTTATGTGGCTCTTTACCTAAACAATTTTAGGACCCTTTAAAATTTTCTCCTTTTCTCGGTATGAAGAGTTGAGTAGCACTTTTTTATGTCCAACACCCAAGTCTCATTCAATTTTCTGAACTCCTCAGCACCTGTGCCTTCACTCATTAACTATTCCTGTAGCCTACAGATTTCCCTTCTGGAATAATCTTTAATATGGGCTCTTTTTGTTGATCCTTCTAGTTAATTTCACCCCACATGAGGCAAGACTAACTTCTGCAGCCCCCATTTTCATGTTAAAAGTTTTAACAAAACTTTTCTTTGTTTAGGAATGTGTTTCCCAATTGCAAACAAATTTCATGGCTATCAAACTAGATATCTGATTTTCATGTCTAATTGATATCTGGGAGCTAAAAACCTTCCATTGTCATTTGTAGTATTTATCTTCCTATATTCTTAATATTTTTTCCAGTAACCTTAAGAAATTTTTTTTCTATGCCATCACCACTACTGAAGAGGTTACACCAGTCTGCTATTTATTTCTCTTTTCTCATAATTATTTCAATCTCAGAGATCAAATCTTCATTACTGTTTGATTGTGTTTTAGTTTTCTCCACAGTATTTATTTTTACATTCTGCGCAGTGGTTCCAGTTCCCAGATTCCATTTTCTGGACTTCATGAACTTCTTGTACATCGATTTCTCAGTTGTTTCTCACTGGGATGTCTTAGTTTCCTACATGGAAACTCATTAACCATAGCTTCAATCTGATGACTTCTACAAGAATCATTCTTTCTCCCAGTTCTGCTTCTTCTCTACTCTCCCTTCCTTCTTTTTTTTCTTCCTTCTGATCAATAGCTGGGGTCTCCAAGATCCTCTACCAATCTTCTCCCTTTAGTCCATAAATTAAAATTCATAGTCATGCACAGACCTCACACACAGACTTTGATAGAGCTCAAGAGGAGTCCTTTCTCTACAAGAGCTTTCTGATATTTTCTAACTAAAAACTTTCTTCTACTTTCAAACCTTGTGCTCTTTTAATATTTATTGTTTTGACATGTCACTTCATTAAATCTAGCCAAGTTTCAAATGTCTGTAAGTAAATGAGTTTTCTAACCCTGTTTATATCAGAACTGTTTCTTGGCTGTTTTCTCTGGGAGGATATGATCCTTCAGTTTAAAGAAAAACAGGCTGGCAAAACGCAAGCTGGAAAAGGCAGACAACATTTGTAGTTAATTTTAGAATGAGCTGAAGAACCTTTTGGCAAGTACAAGCTGTACTTTAATAATGGCCACACTGGCACAGCCTATGTAGCATGGGAAGGGCCAAGTGGCAAATTCTCTCTGCAGTCCCAAAATGAGATCCTGGCCCTTGTCTGTGAGGGTGCACATGAACCTCGCTGGGCTGTTTGCTCATTGTCACTGGAGACCTGTGTGAGAGGGCTCTAAGCAGCCCTTTGGAGACAGGCCAGGCAGCTTCGTTGGCCAGTCAAAATCAACCATTCACAAACAGGTTAGTTTGTGTAAGTTAGCTGGCGCCTAGACAAAAGTCAGGCTGGGAGGAAACAGGAGTCCTTTGTGAATGTCTCACAAATAAGAAAAGAAACTAATTTAATCAAGCACTCTAGAAAACAGGTAGTATGATCAGTTTCAGTTTCAAGCCAGAGCAGTCTTACTGAACCAGCTGTAAGAATATGAATACAGATTTGTGTAGTGACCACTTACCTGTGACATACACAGTGCATAGTTGGTGCTGTAGGTCCACCCTTATTTTACCTGTGATATGCCAGGAAACCTTCCCAACTTTGTTCTGCAACCCCCCACTGCATGTTCTTGGCAGCACCTTGCTTTTATTGTGGTGAAATATCTCTTTACACAAAGTGCCCAGGGACACAATGGAACATTAGTCTCTACCAGGAGACAAGTATTAAATACCATGCAGGAAATAATAGTCAACAGTATCCAAATGAATTCCCATAGGAGAGGGAAGCGTTTCCCTGTTTCTCTAGTCCAAATATAGGCATAGCAGTACCACCTTTCTGATTTTTCCTCCATAAAAATCCCCAAAAAGCCAAGCAGTTCCCTGTTTTCTGGGAGAAGAAAAGCCCTTTCCTCCTCTGAAAGGCATCATTTGCTTGCTGATGGAGGAATATCCAACTCAGCAGTGACTGAACTTTGAAAGCAGTCCTTTTTGCCCTGGAAGTTAATTTAAAATGAGCTGCATTTTTGATGCTGTCAGAAAGCTTGGCTGGTTAGTCCTCAAAGGTTACAAACAACAGGAGAGAAGGGAGGGTTCCTGTTGTGCTATGGTAACTGCTGAAAACTCGTGTACACATTAGCAAGATCAAACGTTTGCTCAGCCTGGGAAAGAGCAGGTAAACACCACACTAATCCCTCTGGAGCTGTGAGACACACAGCTGCCAGGATGGATATACGGCTTTCGTCAGGAGATGCAAGAAGTCAGTCAGGATTCGTTTCTCTCCTTGCAGTTTGTTTATTCAAGGTCCCTGCTTTGCAAGGCTGCCCCACTTGTTCCTTGTCATGCAGCTGTGCTGATTGAAGTACAAGGGAGTGTAGCACAAAGGGAGAAGAAAGCTTCAAGAGGTCAGCTTTGCACTAGAAAAGCAGAGAGCAAGCTGATAGCAAGGTACCAGGGATGTGTAAGCACTGGCTGCAAGCTCTGCACTTCCTTACCCATCAGACTGATCTGGCTCCAGTAATGTTCCAAACGAGCTGAACTGGCTGTTGAGGATGCATTTAAAGCACACGATAAAACACCTTTGAGCTGATGTAAAAGTACAGCCATCATCATAAGTGGTTTTGTGCTTGAATCAGGGTTTTTCCATGGACACCTCTCCTTTGGGATCCAGGCTCCAAAGGCTGGGTTTTGGTATGATCCCAGAAAAGCTTAAAATGATACTGGTTAACTTGAGTGAGAAATGACCAAGGTAAGGTTAATTTTATATTCTCCTAACAGTACTGAAAAAAGACTGAATCTGTACTAAAACCTGAGACAATACTATAGGCTGTGCAGAACACAAGCACAAAATTGCCATTGGCCTTGGATGCATAATTATTCTCAGGTTGTGTGAATTAAACGAAAAAAACTTTGAATCTGAAACATTATTAAGTATTGAGGTGGACATCTCAGAGATGCCTTCACTTTGAATCAAGCCAGGTGTGTACTATGGAGGAGAAAAAAGTCCTGAAGAACTGAAAAGGCAATGTGAGATGCTGGTGACACTGGAAAGCTGCTTCCTTGTTTATCCAGATCCATCAGCATCTAAGGAGCAGTGGTTTGGCTTAGCCACCTTGGAATATGTTCAGAGAGACTAGTCTCTGTGTAAATTGTTTATGTTTTCTTTTAAGTGTCTTTCCAAATTTGTTTTCCTAAAGCCTTAATAAAAACTTTCTAATAAAGTACGGAAAGATACATTTAGCAGAGTTTACTGGGTGTTAGTGGTCAGTAAGGCCTGCTAAACCTGGAGGAAATGCTGCTTCCAGAAAATGAAGATGTTGACATGAAACAGTGTGTGCAGGGGGAGACCTGTCCCCTCATCCATCCTGCTGAGCCAGACAGACACACAGCCAGGGATGCAGGACAGGCAGTGGCAGTGGAGCTGCTGTCAGAGCTGTCCAGTGGCCAGGACATTTTGATAAGGTACAGAAGAAAGCCAGGCTACATTCCTGTGTCCTGCAATGCTTACAATGCTTCCTGAGACAATAGAGAGAAAAAATAATTTTGTTTTCTTAACCTGAAGGAGATGATACAGACACTGCTTCACCCACACAACCCAGGTCAAGACGCAAAATCACACATGCCCAGAACTATGGAGAGCTGGGCCATTCTGCACTGAGTACATTGAAAATGTGTCCTCAGCTGAGGGGCAATGGCTAGAGGGGATATTGAGGCATATTCTTCCCCTTAGTCTGAAACTAAGGGAGTTTTGGATTGGAAGTGCAGGAATGCATCTCAATCTGTGAAATTTCTTAAACTGCATCAAAGATATTGATCAAAGTCCAAAATTTACTCTTCTTCCCTTGAATCCCATGGTTTGTTGCTTGTGTGGAAAAAATTACGGGTTTTGTGCTCTTAAAGGGAGGAGATAATGAAAAATTCAGAGGGCTCACAGCCTGTGGTAAGGTTGATAAACTGGCTGCTAATTAACTGCCAGTTTTAAGAGCAGGAGTGAGTCTTCATGCTGGAACCTGTGACTGCAGTGAGTCTTGCTCTACGGTCCTACAGCCACCTCACATGGTCAGAGGATAGTAGATGACTCAAAACAAAAAAAAAAGCTTCAAAATTATTTTGGCTTATTTTTTACTTTAAAATGTGAAAGTCACAACTGCAACTGGCAAATTTTTAACTTTGTAAAAGCTGTCCTTTTTCTAAATTTTTCTAGCATGTAGTAAGTAAAAGGGACCTTAGGCTGCAACTCTTTGCCATTACTTCTACTATAACTTGAATCCAGAGAAATTGGTGAAGGTTTTCTGGAATAAAATGTCTGAACACCCTGAAAAATCAGTGATATATTCCTGATATGACAGGTAGTCCAGTTTATATTTCACTGTTTACATTGTAAGCAGGGAAAGCTTTGCTCTTACAAGATTTTTTTTCTTACAGTTGTTAACAGCAAGATGAATGTATAGCACTTTGTGGATGTGACAGCTGAGTTCTGTTTCACTGCTTTTTAAAATATTCTCTGCTTTCTCTCTGTTTAAGAAAAATCAAGGTATTATCAGGGATTTGCTTTTTCACTACAAATGCAAATGCACAGGATGACAGCTGAGCCTCATTGATTTAAGGCTTCACAGACCTGTCTTGTAAACATTAATGGCATTTGAGCCATCTTGTCTGCCTCCCCACAGTCATACAGAAACTATTAAATGTTGGGGCAATGGGGGAGGCTGGGGAACCCTTTGGTTTAAGATGCTGTCCACAGTGTTACAGCTGTCATGAAAGTTCAGTCTAACTTATAAGACTTATAGGCTTTGGAGACCTTTTTATCTGTTTCCTACCTGTATAAGATGAATAGAAAAACAGACAAGAAAGCTTCCTAATAAGGCAGTCTAGATCTGAAGAGCAAATTAAGGTCAATTCCTGAACAAAATTGAAGCGTGAACTACTTTTCTTTTTCAAGTAGTTTCACTTATGTTAATAGCCATTGTTCCTTAGTTCATGAATAATTCATGTATATGAGTCTCCACAAGACTTGAGCCTGCAGGTTACAAACTTGTATTAGGCACTGAGTGGCTTAAAAATACATTGGTAAAGAAGTACAGCACAACTTTTATTTGGTGCTAAGGATAATTGCAATGCAACAGTTAAATATTTTAATAAAGATGGTTAAACAAACCATCTACATAAGCAGAACATAGTAAATATCTTATATGTCTTCAACCTGAAGTATTGCATATTATGCCTTCATTTTTATGCAGGAAAATGTTAAGAAGGATATGGCTACATTCCTCCAAAGGAAAATGCACACACATTAAGCAATATATATCAGACAAATATTTTGGCAGGAGAATGATGACTCCAATTAAAATTTTATTTATTTTCTATTTATAACCACCACTGTGTTCTCTTCACTTCTGAGCAAGGTGAGCCACAATCCTGGCGGCTTTGTTCTGGTGATGTTTTTTCAGGGGTGGCCATTCCTGGTGATTCCCACCATCTCAGTGACAAATGGAGTGCAGTGTCAGCCTCCCTGGTTCCCACTCCCCACATCTGATGTCTGTTGGCATCATTCAGGATATTGAACAGCTTGACAAAACAGTATCTTCAACATGCATGAGGAGTCTCACCTGGAAACAGGATCCTAGGAGGTCCTGTCTTTATTTGATCCAAAGCTCTTCTTAAAGTGAAAGAGGCAGCTTGCAAGACCTGATGATCTCTCCCATTTTCCTTAGCAGTCAGTCCACAGTCACTCCTCTCTGCTTGTAGGGTTTTCCCACCCATTGTTCTTCCATCTGCTACACACAGCAGGGAACATGGAATCAGGGGCTCAGCAGGATAGCACAGCATGGAGGCAGAGGTCAGTGAAAAAAACAGGAGAATGAAGAATAATGAGGAGGGTTACGTGTCAGGGAAGAAGAAGAAGCAGACACTGTAGGAAGGTGGGAAGGAAAAGTCCCAGCGCTTGTGGGAAGCCTGTGAAGTTCCATCTGTCTGTCTGTGGACACGCTGAAAAGGAGGCTGAAACAGCATCTCCTCTACACCATGACTGCTACAGATTTCAGTCATGACTCGGTGAGGCCCCTGCATCAAGTAATTTTTGTTCCACCTTGGCACACATTCGTTGAGTTTGTTTTGAATAACTGACATGTGACTGACTGATCAAATGCTAACCCTCTCCAGGAAGAGCTGAATGAGTGTTTAGTTATTTTGTTTGGTTTGTTTTTTTGTTTTTTTTTTTAATCTATATACCATATCTGTTACACACTGTATGCCAAAAAAATATTTAGTACTGCACAACAGGATATGTGTTTTGGAATTAGGGTGAGTGAAAGAGGTCATCTGCACTTAGCAATGACAGGTTGCAGTGGATATAATCCAGTCCTTTGCACTCAAAAGTTTGCACTTTTGAAAGGCAGCCACACTCAGAACAGCACTGTGAAATGTCCAAAAAATAAAAAAAACCTCAGCCCAAAGACAGGTTGTTCCTGTCAGCTTACTGAACTTGGCAATATGCATATACATTCAAATAGCATTGCATGAAGCAATGCACCTCCTTGGGTGAGAAGGCATGGCATGGTTGAGGAGAAAGCAAGCTGGAAACTCTAGTCTCACCTCAATAATGTTTTTTTAACCCTGGGTCCTTGCCATGAGTCAGGGGTTGGGGAACACTGCACCCACCAGCTGCAAAATCCCTGCCTTGGTGGCCCCAGCCAAAGGACCTCTGGTCTTTTGCTCCATAATTTTTGCTGAAACCATTAGTTTTATCTCTTGCATTTGTCCTCTTTGTCTGGATAGCCCAGTAACTGTATCCCATTCTGTGCATCTTACACCACAAGTTGAAATTTGTCTCCTGCCAGTTGGTGCTGTTTCAGTTGTTTACCCGGCAATGTCTAAAAGCTCCCTTTGCCCTTGTGACCTGCTCTATTAAACACTTGTCCCTGGACAGTAAGGGCAGGCTTTAATGACATTTGGATGCTCTCTGCTCTGAGTAAAGGATAAGACATAGATATATCTGACAAATGATCAGGAGGGGTTGGAGGGATCTGTATGTGCTTGATCTCATTAACAACGTGAAGTAAAGACCTGAGCTCTCCTGCCTGATTACCATCAGGTTTAAAAGGTCAGGCTAGGGATGATGTCTGTGAAGGCAATCAGATACTTGAGGAGAATGTGACCAAATTGCAAGCATTGTTTGCCAGTACCCATTGTTTAATTTGCAGAGCAGGTATGAATGTACTCTTCCCCTTTCCGGGGTGCTTTGCTGACCCCTCTCCTCCCTCTGCTTTTTACTTACACACACAGGGGAGATGGGGTGTGTGAGTGCATGGCTCATTGTGGTGATATTGGGACACTGTCTCCACCACAGGAATTTTTCTGACCTCGAGTAAATTGCATAGCTTTCTTCATCCAATCCTTCCCCTTTTAAACTGCACTTTATGTCTGCCCAGCATATTGCAGCAGTGCACCAAGATACCTAAACTGCCTTTTAACCCCTGTGAGACAGAGGTTATATTAATCCACGCGAAGTATGTCATTTATATAGCTTAGGACTTCTTGACTAGGTCTTTGATACATGACATATGGCACTGAGCCATATAAATGCTCCTTGTTACCAGTGTTTTAACATTTTTCACTTTGGAACCCCTGAAATATTTCAGAAAAGGTACTGACAGCTTCACAAATGTCCCAGATGCAGGTTGTGTGTATGTGAATGTCCTTTCCTTAGTCACCACTCCCTTCAGTTCACATACAGGTCAAACCTTCCTTCAGTAAGTACATTATAGTAGGCAATCTCTTTCTTTTTGCTTGTGTTTTTCCAGTGAGCAATACATTATATTGAAACAGTAAACAGCTTAGCACAGGCAGAGAGAGGAAAAAAACGTCAGCACTGGGGGGGTCTAGGTAATGTTAGAAGGGGAAGGCTGGCTCAGGGCTGTGCACTCACAGTGCTGCCACACAGGCACAGACCTGGGCACAGTGCTTGTGTGCTTCTCCCTGTACAGTTTAGTGTCCCCAAGACTCCAAAATGGATCATTGTGTGAATCTTGAATTATACTATCCGTCTTTCCTTTCTGGAAGCATGTTTTCACTCAAATGTCATGTAAAGACTTTTTTTTTTCTTTTTATCTTCTGCTTGATCTTTGCGTTGATGGGTCTATTGCTTCTAACTCCGATGACATTCAGAGTTGTGCAAGTGCTTTGCAAACATGGGAGAAGATGAGTCTCTGCTTGAATGAGATTACAATCTTCGAAGGCAACAGCAAGCATTGAGCGTGTGGGCAACTCCTGAAAGCACATCTGAGAAAAGCTGGCTGAAAAACATTGTTACGAGCAGTCTTAAAATTCCAAACTTTTAAAAAACAAATTAAATACTCTGATTTCTCTTAAATTAGCAGTTTTTGTGTGTATTATTCTTTGTGCTTTCTCTTGAAGATATTTTCATAATGTCTCAACGTCTTTTCCACTGATTTATCAGAGACTGACATTTTAGCAGGTGAACATTTTAGTAGCTATTGTGGTAACATTATGTCAAAATATTGGATGAAAACAATTAAGCAGTTCAACACTTTCACAAAATAAAAAAAAAATTAATATTATTTTGTTGCAAGGAATTTTGTTTTGGGAACAAGTACCTCTTGCCAATGTAATTTATTGAGAAAAAGCCAGCTGTCTTTTGTGGCTCATGTGTCTCAGAGAGCCTCCAGCCTGTGCAGTGCAGAGCCTGGCCCTGGGATATGAAGTCTGGTTTCCATACTTTGACTTGAGTGGCTGCCAGGCAGCTGCCTGTACATTGTTCAGTGTTGGTGAGGCAGCTTCACCCCAAACCATGGCAGAGAGACCTTTCCTATTATACCCAAATCCTGGCTTTTTTTCCCTGCTGTGTAGTCTGTGACATAGAGCACAGTTAATCCATGTGCATTGCTTTATTTCCAGCAGGGCATTTACAGAGCAACCATATAATTCCTCATTGGATTTTAAGGCTCTGCCTAGCAAATTAAAACAGGTTTGGAAACTGGTCTTTGGCCTGGAGGTTGGGAAGCAGCTCAAGCATTTTGCACAGAGTTTGACCTGCATCTCCTCAGCACTTCAACTTGGGTCTCTGTGCCATCATTTTTATACTCTGGAGAGCTGGGTCTTTTCAGCTCGAAGTGCCTGAAAAAAATTGTGATGGTTTTGTCAGCTACATTTTTTTCCTGTGGTAGGAGGGTGGTGGTTAGTTTGCAACATCTGCAGTGTAGTGCTGGCATGTAGAGGCATTTGTGGGTGCAAATCCCAGCTTTAGTTGGAGGACAGAGCAGAGGGAGCCAGCCTGATGCAATCACAGCCATCCTGTCTGCTGGGAAGTGGGCCTCACATGCGGCCTCTCCCAACCCTTTCTCAAGAAGGATTTGGGAAATTTTTTTCTGGCATATACCAAAACTCCACCAGGAAGCATGTTAACCATTCACCCGTCACATCCAAACATTGGATAACTGGAGGGTCCCTGCTCAGACCTGGCCTTGTGAGCTGTGGGTGGGGATACTGTAATGCCTGGGCTGAGGATCAGGATGGGACTGTCCTTCACACCAGGTGTTGGCATAGATAAGGAAACTCAAAATGTCTTTCAATTGTTATTTATCTAATTATTTTTTAATTTCATTTTGTTTTGTTGATCCGTTGTTATCCATTGTATCTCATGTTTGTCTTTGAAAATTACCAGTTTTCTTCATTTTGAGCCTTCCTGAGCGCTCAATTCTTTTCAAGCACCTTAGCCTGCAGGCAGCTTTTCCTCTTTGCTGCTCTCTTATCTATAAGTAGATTATCAGTTGGCTAATGTTTTTATTTTTTTATTCCTCTCTAGACATTTTTTCTGCTACTCTTCGACACTGGGAAAGTGCTGCAGGGTAAACTTGCTGTCCTAACTTTGTATCACATTGGAAAATGAATGGACAATACGAACAATGAGTACCTTTCTGACAGAGAGAAAGTGCACCTGTCTCTAACAAGCCCTTGGCAACAGCCTTTCATTCCTTTTAGCTGTCCCACTGCAAGCAGGGTGCTCTTACTACAGGGAGTTTTCTTCGACCATGCCAGCCCCATGCATGGTCTAGCACAGCTATACCTTGCTGTGATGGATTTACATTAGCTGATGCTCTGCACTATTGCCCAGGACCGAGGATAACCAGGCAGTGTTTCTCATGCACCGTTTAGATGATTTAAACATTTAGACGTTTACATTAGCTTTCCTTTGATTCCTTTTTGAATTCCTCATCTGCATTCCAAAAAAGAGCTTCATTACCTTAGGACTGAAGCATTATTTACCTACCATTTATTTCTCAATATTTTGCTATCCCCCAAGAGTACACTAATGCTTCCTGGAGCATGAGCTGCCACCAGTGCTGCCCTGGTGAGCTGACAAATCTCAAGGACCCTGCTGCAAAGTGGACAGGGGCTTAGGAGGGTAAATGAGGGCAGTCTTAAGAGGATAATGTGGGGTTTGGTGGCACTTAGCCATAATGCAACAGAGCAAAAGAGGCTTTTTCAAAAAAACAGACTGAATAAATAAGACATTATTAGAAGATCCTTAGCCAACACACTTCTTGTTGTTATGAAACCTAAGATCAGTGTAATCTTTAAAAGGTTTTTAATTTCTGTTTAGAAGCACCTGCCCCCTCTCATGGCACTGAAAGGTAATTTCCCCTAGAATACAGATTCCAGTTTTCCTGTATCAGTGACAGTCTAACGCTGTATCTACATCTAGTGGATTTCCCACAACATTGCCACTGGCTTCAGTGTGGGTGCTGGGAGCATGCAGCTTTGCCCAGGAGAGTGAGGTGCCCTGGCTATGCCTGCCTAAGAATTCCCTGGCCACACCAGCCTTTTTCCAGCCCATCAGTCAGCAACCAAGTCTGATAAATCTGCAGCTATTCACGTGTACAAACTCTAACTCAAATTAATAGGTGTGGGTGTCTCTGTGCAGAATAGCACCACAGGACCTCACCTGAGCCTCTGCACTTATGCTGGTGACTTACATCTGGTTTTCTTACATATATCAGTGTTGGTGCAGTGATTAGCTCAGTATCACCCCTGTGGTGCAGTTAATATTCTCAGTGCATTAATATGTGTGCAGCAGAAAAGATGAGAAAACAGGAGGAGGCAGAGGCACTGCAGCTCAGCTTAATTCTTCTGTTTTATTTTTCAGAGAACATTACTATTAAACATCAGTAGAAGATCTGTGTCCCACTCCTCATTTCTAAGGGGTCTCATCTAGAGATGAGACCTTTAGATACATCACTCTGGACATTTCATGTCCCCCTTCTCAGCTCTATTTTCTACCCTACCCCAGTGTAGCTTAACTACTTATTCCATGGCTCTTTGGGGCTGGTGCATCCCAGTGGATAGCTGGAGGGCTTCAAACATGGACAGCTAATTGTTCCTCAAGATAAATTGTTGTTCAGATAATTGTTCCTCGATGTGAATGCACTATACAGCCACTACATGGAGTAGGTGCCACTCTGACTGTACCGCAGACCTGTGGGAGGGGCACAAACTCCCTCGTGGCAGCAAAGGCTGGCTCTGTCACTGCAGTGCAATGACTTTCTTCTCCTGTATCCCCCTCCTCCCTGTCTGTGCTCCCTGCTTCACCCTCCTGCTTTACATGTCAACCAGATGCGTGTGACTGGCTTCACTCCATCTCTCTCCATGGTGCAGGAGAGGACCCTCATCCTTGTCCCCCACCACTGCTGGGTAGGTGTGGATCTGCAGCCCTGGAGCAGCTGATCTCCCAAACACCCGCACTGCCATTCCAGAGCCAGGGATCAGCTGCAGGTCCTGCAGCACTCTGACTGCCCTATCCAAGATATGCAATGTGTATATCCAAGATATCCAGCATGGCCCAGCTGCTTGCCAGAGCTGCAGTAGATGTCTTTGGATGGTGGCACATTCTCTGCAGGGTGTGAAGAAGCCCCTCTTTCTTGAGGGTCCTGCAGCAGGCAGGGCAGGCTTTATTAAAAGCAAAGCTGAAGGAAAAGATCCCAGGAAGACAGCAAGACACAATCACCTGGCTGAGCAGTTTTTTGTGCCATTGTCAAATCCAGATATTCAAACAGCAGGAGACAGATCCTCAAAATCAGGAGGCTGACACAACCTTGGGATTTTTCAAAAAAGCCCTTAGTGCCTTTCTTTTTAGTTCCTGTGTATGTTCAGATGAGGTTTTCAAGGTTTTTACTGCAGCCACCAGCCAAGATTTGGGTGTTAAATTCAGATTGCATTTAAACTCTACTTCCTTAATGAGGTAATTCTCCTCTAAAGTTAAAAGCCAAGCTCCCTGTATAAATGATCAAGAAAGGAGCTGGGGCTTCTGAATTCTGCTGCAGCTGGTCCCATAAAAAATATTACCCCTTTCCAAAATCTTGTTTTTCTTCATCTGAGGTACAAAAGAAAGGCACACAAGAACTCCCAGTGGGGGTCTAAGTAACTCCTTCTCTGTACTGACTATATGGGAAATCCAGGTGCTGCCTTTAGAGAAAATGTGTTTTTTTTTAATGTTCATCTGCTGGAATTAGGCTAGTAAAGAAATACTTGAAGATTCAGCATAAACCTGCGGAGTAAAAGAAACTAGTAGATTCAGCAGCTGCAGATAATTGCTAAAGAATCTAATATTAAAGGTAGCCAAAAAATAAATGTAAATTGCATTCTATGTTTATTTATAAATTGTGTCAGAATTATGTGACAGAAGTACAGTGCACAAGACACACATAAATATGACATAAAATTAAAAAATAAATCTGAATAATGAAGTTTAAAAAGTGTAAAAATATTGCATTTGAAATGAGAGAAGAAATGTGTTTCTTAGGCCTTCTTTACCCGAGAATAAATTCTCTAAATTAACTGGGACCCAAAAAACTTTCTCCTTGGACACAAGGTCATTTTACAATGGAAAATTGTTTTATTAAAAAAGAAGACCAAGTGTAATTGGTACCAATAAATAAAAAATTCTACAGCTATTATGAGGCACAAACAGAAGAGACTCATTAAATACAAAACAGCTTTAATAAAAGGAACACTGAAGCAACTGCACTAATCTCTACCAAGGTCTCCTTTTCCCCCTCACAATTCCTGCAAGATAGTTGTGGAGTGGATGAATTCAAACAGGGAAAATTATTAAGATGGTCCTTAACCAAATCCAAGGAGAACTATCACCTAGCTCATTCACTAAGAACAAAATAAAGTGTTTATCATAAGCCCATCTGGGTATAAAGAATTGTGCAAGTTCTCCAGAGGAGGAGTCCCTTTCCAGTTCATCCTCTAAGAGATCAAAAGGACCCTCAGCAACCAATGAAACAAGTAAGCAACTATTCAAAACAAATGAGTCAGCCTCAAACACTGATCATAGGGGGGGAAAAAAATCAGGTGTTGTTTTCATGTGCTCTTCCCTCTTTCCCTTCCCACTCCTGCTCCAAACTCATGTGTTTGTCTGTAAATCTATAACTGTATGCTTTTGTTGATAAATCATGTTTGTCTGGAGTTGAAAGAGTTTTGAGGAAGTTCTTTGTCAATCAGTGTTATTAATGACATAGTTGTAAATCTCACTGTCATAGTATTGACTGAGTAAATAAGTACTTTATGACCTAAAGGAATATTTTCCCAGTGAGGAAACTGGTTTGAAGAAAATTGCCTAATCTTTTTTCCCTTATACCTCAAAGTCATGCATGCAACTGGGCACTCATTCAAAGATGAACTCAGACTGTCTGTATCTCACAGGATCAGTAATGTGCAGATTTTCTAGATGCATCACTTAGCCTGAAGTCCAACAAATTGTTCAAAACTGATATGTTTTTTGATTGGAATGGAAATAAGAGAAAACTTTGTATTCTTCCTAGAATCCCTCTCTTTAAATTTTTGTCTGTCTGTGATTCCAAGTAACTCTAGGAGTTGCCTGGAAACAGACCAGATTCAGCCATTAATTTCCTCTCTGTAAATCACTATTATCAGTAACCTGCCGCAGTTTCCTTTTCTGTAGAGTCGCCCTCCACCCCACTGGAGTGAGGATTTGCTCATTTAAGGTTCATGTGAGTGGTGTCCTGGCCCCTGTCTGGACAGTAGCTGTGGTGAGATGGGCAGATGTTGTGGCCTGGGTAGGTGTTAATATGGTCGAAGGTGAAACAGAAAGTGGCTTTGTATGGGTTCCATAGAGATGTGTATTTCAGCCACGCGCGTGGATAGTCCAGGGTCAGGGGCAAAGGCAAAGGCCCATGGTGATGGTCCAGGTTTAATTACATGCATGTTTGCGGCGGGGGGAGCATCAGAGACCAATTACCAGGGGACATGAGGGTGACACAGAGCTGGGGTTAGGGTATGAGGGCTAATGGGGAAACAGGGTGGCAGGGACCAAAAGGCTGAGGGACAGGGAGAGGGCACTGAGCTGACCCAGGGGACAGAACAGGGGCACATTTGCACAACAGAACAGAGCTTAGAGAAGCTTCTTGTATCTCCCTAACAGGGTCTCCACNGGGGCTGTGCTGGGGTTGGGCTGGGGCTGTGCTGGGCATGTGCTGGGGCTGTGGCAGGGACTGGGGCTGCCTGTGGAGTGGAGCTGCACTGACAGCGCAGACACCGCTGTGGTGACACTGCCTGCGTCCTCTGGGAAGCTTTTTGGTGGAACCCAGGGTGCTAGTTTAAACTGTGGAGTCTCAAACCATTCCTGGTCTAGTCCCTGACTGTGGAGACCCTGAAAGGCATTCCCAGTTAGGGAGACACAAGAGGCTTTCTCTCATAGCAAACCCTGTTCTATTAAGCCAAAGGGCCCCTGTTCNGCGCGTGGATAGTCCAGGGTCAGGGGCAAAGGCAAAGGCCCATGGTGATGGTCCAGGTTTAATTACATGCATGTTTGCGGCGGGGGGAGCATCAGAGACCAATTACCAGGGGACATGAGGGTGACACAGAGCTGGGGTTAGGGTATGAGGGCTAATGGGGAAACAGGGTGGCAGGGACCAAAAGGCTGAGGGACAGGGAGAGGGCACTGAGCTGACCCAGGGGACAGAACAGGGGCACATTTGCACAACAGAACAGAGCTTAGAGAAGCTTCTTGTATCTCCCTAACAGGGTCTCCACAGGCAGAGGCAGCAGCAGGAATTTGTATTGGCAGCCAGGTCTGGAGTACAGCAGCTTTCCCCCCCGGGTCTCAGAGCCAGGCTGCTGCTCTGCACAGTCAGGTCAAGATCCAACAGATTGGGGCGTTTGCTCTGTGCCCCTGCAGAGACCATTCTCCTTTCCCTGCTGCTGCTGTCTCTCTGCTGCCCTTGGAGCCCAGGCTGCTGCTCCAGGGAAACGCCTGCTCCGCAGAGCATCCACACAGCGCTGCCAGGGGCTGGGGGTGTNAGAGGCTTTCTCTCATAGCAAACCCTGTTCTATTAAGCCAAAGGGCCCCTGTTCTGTCCCCTGGGTCAGCCCCCTGCCCATTCCCTGTCCCTCAGCCTTTCGGTCATTCCCACCCTGTTTCCTTGTTGGCCCCATGCCCTAACCCCACCCTTGTGACACCCCCATGTCCCCTGGTAATTGGTCTTTGATGCTTCTTCCCCTGCCCCAAAAGACCCATGTACTAAAACCCAGGCCAAGCCTTTGCCTTTGCCTCTGAAGCCTGGACTGTCATGCGGGTGGCTGAAATAAACATCTCTGTGAAACCCCTGCACAGGCCCTTCCTGCTTCTTCACCTGCACCATTTACCCAGACCACAACACCTGACAGAGCTGAGACCAGCGGAGCTGTTCAGTGTGTGCTTTGTCAGCACAGAGCAGAGCAAAGCTGTCCCTGGGGTGATGCCATCACCAACAAGCCCCACAAGCTGCAATGCTCCTGGCATCTTTGCATCCCTGTGCCATCGTGGCTGCTCAGGGGTGAGCAGAGTGTGCCCACCTTTGCTGTTGGAGGCAGCAGACCTGCAACAGGTAATGCAGGTGTCCAGGGCCCTGAACGGGTGCCTGGTGACCTAGTGTAGAGATCAGCTGAATAAATAAAGCCATCTTTGCTCTTTTACAGAATCACACAACAATTGAAGATGCAAAGGTATCATTTCAGATCATCTGGTCCAATCCTTGCAGTACTCAAGGTCAGATCCACCTTTGACATTAGACCATATCACTCAGGGCCACATGTAGTCAAGTACTGATTGCTTCCAAGGATGGGGATCCTACCAGAGATTTCAACAGGTTTTATGGATTTTACACCTGATGAGAAATCACCCACAAATTAATTTATGCCCTTGTATCTCACGTAAGCAACTGTGGGCTCTCCATGGGTAATCCCTTGCAGTACATGTGGGAGCATGCTTTTCCTTCCTGGGAGACAGCTGGATGCACAAGATACAGGTTTGCTCAACTCTGTTTCTCAGTTAGGCTTCCTCCTTTTCCCTCTCCTCTCCTTAGCTCTGCCCTATTTCAGTGAACTTCAGCAAGAAGCTGTCCACCAACAGAAGTTATTCCTTTCTGGTTTTGGAAAATATCTGGTACATTTGATGTGCCACCAGAAGCATGATTAATATTAGCTGCTTCTCTGAGAAGAGATTGTTTCACCCTTGGATCTTACACAAGCAACACCATGGCCCTGCTATTGCCTTAACAATGACAGATATATTCCTGAGGGCTAGATTCAATAAATCCATCTGAGTTGTCCTGAAATCAGATTTTTAGATCTTTTGTGGCGTTGCATGGGACCAAAATGGTTTTTGTTTATTGGATTGAAATGTACCATGTTCTCTGAAAAGTAATTAATGTATTATGCAATGTTAGTTGGTATTCCAAAACTTGCACAGGATGTTTTATAGTTCAGTGTAATGAAACGACATAATAGAGTAAATGATTTTGTTACTTTTTTTATCCTACACATGAATGAGTGACAGATACTAACAAATTGATTGCATTTGTTGAAAAAAAAGCCCAGTCTCTCTCTTGCATTCGTGTACTATCTGTGTAATTTCTTTATTTGTATTTTAATTCTAGGAATATATGTTAGAGAAATCTCCATATTAAAGATAGACTTTATCCTGGATAAGATTTCTGTGTGCATGATGGCCTGTCATCACTTCAGAGAGAATCAAGCACAGCTTTAAAACAGACTGTGGAATAAACTTTAATACAGAAAAACGTCTTATAAAATATTCTATTTTGACAAAAGTTAAAAAATTGTATTCTAGTACTTCTATTTAATATAATTAATCACAATAAAGAGTTATCTGGCTTTCTTGAGCTAGAACTATATGAATATCAAATTCTACTTATTTCAGTTTCTTGGAAAACTGTAAGATTGGACTGTGATGATGACATTGACAGAAGGCAAGATCTGAAAGCACCATGGTATAAGAACTTCCAGAGTGGGGGGAGGAGAGGGGTATGACTTCAAAATGACAACTTGTCAACAAGATAAAGAAATTAGGTTTTAATTTTTAGAAAGTGTGCAGCCCTTGCCACACAAAATCTCTGTTTTTAAATTCATACAGTGGAACTTTTTTCAATCAGAAAAAGAAAATGTCACTATCTTCATAGGTAGAGGCCTCAGGAATTGTTTCCTAGGTACTTGGGCCATCTATAGTTTTGAGATAATTAACCACACCTTTCTTCCAGAAGAAGAAATAAGGGAAAGTTTATTACCTATCAACAGCATAGTTTCCTCCTCCTGTCTCCCACATGTCAGGCTGGCAGAGACTTCCCAACCTCAAATCCCTAAAGTGTGTTGGGAGCTGGTCTGTTATACGCTGTTTATGAAATAAAGCCAGATTTTTGTTTTTACCAAAGCAATTATTACTTTTTTTATCAAAAGAGAGACATTGCCAGAATTATTGTGCTGACAACTACCTTATCCTAAAAATCTGCTTTAAGGGCCAAGTTCACAATTCTTCATCTAAAAGAAATACAGCTGAGGTCAAAAACAGGTTTTGTAGTTTAGGGGCACATGATGGGTAGAGCCCTGGAGCAAAGCAGTAAATGTTTGTATTAATTACATTGAGAGTGTGCAAAAGAAAACATTTTTTATAAAAAAAATAGCTCACCATCTCTAGCACTTAATCAGGACTATTTTGGAGGTGAAATTGTATGCAGTTAAAGCATAGTTAAAGTTTGTTGACAAGGTAAACAGTAGTAACCTCAGACATTTATTTTTATTTCACAGCTCCCTAACTCAGTAAATTTCCTAAAAATTATAAGGCAACAAAACTCCGGAAGGAATATATTTGTATTTCAATGGTCAAAGGCATCAATATTACTTTACTCTGACAAATACTATAAAAATTCAAATTATATTTTCATTGCTCAATTCCAAAAAATCCAGTGGATTGACTATTGCACTGTTTAAGGTTTTCTATGGACATCATGACTTGATTTAAACACTTGAGATTTAAACTATGAACTGTCAAAGGCAAAGCTAAAAATAAATGTTGCATATGTTTTGTCTCACAAGGGTGAGCAACTAATAGAAGAACAAAAGGTTATTGAGTAAATATAGATTTTTGGATGGAGGGAGTGGGTATAAAGGTTCAAGATTTTTTTAGTGCTTTTATGACAGACTGACACAAACATTAAGAAAGTTTGACCTATTGTGTATCCAAACTGCAGCAAAAAGTGATTTATGGCTTATTTAAACTTGTGGTACTGAGGTGGAAGACATTCATCTCGTACTATGCATGCTTAGAATAAATCAAAACTGATTTGTGGATAAGACATTAAACTTGCTTTGTATAAAATTGAAGTTAAAAAAATATACCTGTGTTTTCTCAGACTACTCTCCCTAGTAAAAGAATAACCAGCAGACTGGTTAAAGAAAGTGAAGGTCTTCCTTTTCCTACATAGCAAACATGAACAGCTGCTTGGCTTGAAATGTTTCCCTAAATATGAATAATTGCTCTGGATGTAGGGGTCAAAGTATGAAATAATCATCAGCATAGCACAGCCAAACTTTTGGCAGTGAATTATCCAAATCCCATTTAAACACATTTTCAGATCTAATATTCCTTTTGTAGCAACAGTGAGCAGGGTGAAGCCAAGGGGAAAGAGAGCAGAATTTGATAGAAAAATCATGAAACTGTGATTACGAGAACTCAGCTCAGTATACAATTTACGTAATATGCTTTTCTAGATGCTGAAGAAGTATCTTATAGAAACCAATGGAAATAGCTGAAGGTGCTTCATGCATATCACAAATAACAATTTGTGACAATCAAAATAGTAAGAAAAAAGAATTTTTGTATTGAAATTTGATCTGTTTTTCTCAAGGTTTCTGAAGTGAGCAGGACTGCACTGATATCAGAACTTCAACTGCAGTAACTCTTACCTTCATTCATTGCTCTTATGTGGTTTGGAGTTTAACATAGCAAGAAGTTGAAGTAGACCCTGAATTACTTGTTGCCAGATATATGTGTGAAAAACCACAGGGTTTTAGATGTATGAAAGTTGAAGCATTTCCTCAAATCAGGTCATTAGGTCACAAATTTTGTGGCTTTCACTAATCTTTGCCATGTCCGTTTTGCAGTGCCCATCCAAAAGCATCCAAGGTTTCATTTATTNATTTTATATTTATATATATATAGAGATAGATATTTTTTTAGGACTCAGTAAGACTTAAAATAGCCACATCCAGTGTTTCTATTTGGACATCCACAATTAGCACACACTTGAAGGCACAGGATTTGGTCTTTAATGGGACCGGTTTCAAAATGATGCAAAATTAAATGTCAGCATTGGCTTTAGTTCCCCAAGACTGTACTCTGAATGTTTCCATTCTGCTTCTTTCAGAGTTGATTTCACCTCTGTAATAGCTAATGCTCAATGAAAAAGTATTTACTAGGAAAAAGGAGAGATTTTTCTCTTAATTTTATTCTCTTTGGGGACATGAAAATTACACTGTGGTCAATTCAGAAAAGAAATCCTAAGGCTTCTAATCTCTCTTAGTAAATGCAATCCTGCTGAATTATTACTTCTCATATAACTTCTGCATTTGCTTAGCATGCACAGATTTACAGGTATTGTCCTCTGCTCAATTTCAATGTTCAGTAAAGCAGAGAAAGGATCTTGGTTTTAATCCCTGGTTAGTTTTTTGGGGCTATCTCAGGCAGGACACGAGGGGCAAATATAAATTCAGCATGTACCAATACTCTGGAATGAGCAGACTCTCAGAGGGGCTCAGACCTATTTTGAAGACTTTGGGATTGCTTTTTCTATTATTGTAGTATTGGCAAACTCGGTTTTGCTTTGACCCCTGGACTAAAACATTTGATTTGTACTTGGCTTTGAGTTAATAAATATTTGGGATCTGACTCTTGAAGTAAAAGGAAAATTAAAACTTTCTACCCTATTGGGACAAAAAGGATGAATGCTTCTCAGGAAAACACATGGGGATTGTTTCAGCTGAATTATTAGTGAATCTCTCTATCAGACTTTACCTCTCTTTGCTTTGCTACAGCAACAGGGTTTGCCTTTCTGCAGGGAGGCCAGTGGGTGCAAGAGGGCCCTGATTTAGTGCCAGGGTCTTCCAAAGCACAGGAAGTGATTTGAGAGGAATGGGGAGAAGGAGGGGTTATGAGGAGTACCATGATTTCAGCATCCTGGCTGTCTCTTATGGAAAAGCTGGAGGCAGAAAGGACAGAGGGAGACACTTTGCTCTCTAGCAAGCACAGGCTGTCTTTGATGTCTGGATACATTGCTAGTAGAAGGTGTCGAATTCTGCTGTAGTCAGAGGTCTCCACACTGATGCACACAAGGGGAATACTCTGTGGAGGGCCAAAAAATTGTGGTGAGTCCAAAATTGTAAGGTTGAGGAAACGTCCCATCTTCCTGAAGGGATAGGGAAGTAACATATGTAAGGTGACATAACCTTTTAGCCTTTCTTTTCATGCAGCTTAAACCCAGAACAGACTATTCAATGTGAGAGTATATTATGACTCATTGAATATATAAATAAATACAAATATATATATATAGAGAGAGAGAGAGACAGGGAGAGAGAGAGCTCTATGAATAAGAAAGCATATTTCCATTCTCATAACCTCTGAGGAACAGGAAATGAAATAAGAAACAAATAAGAAAAGGAGAGGTAGCCCCCACAGATCTCTGCAGTCCTTGCACTGTCAAGGAGCTGATCACAATGCTCAGATACTGAGAGGCTTTATTGTGAGTGAGGTAAGATTGTATCTTGCCTTGATCATCTCATGTCTGAGATGACAATCTGTACATTCTCTGAAACAATACTTTCTGAACTAGTCTTCCAAACTGTAGATATTCTTGTGTTACCTTGCACTTACCTGAACTGAAATGCATTTTGTGGAACTTGAAATACTTGACTCTATTGTTTCAATTCCTATACACCAGAAATTTATTCATACTATTTACTATTTACTACCTTGCCAATTTTTTTAACTTGCAAATATACCAGCAGCGATTTTATGTCATCTCAGTCGTATGAACAACTTTAAATAAAGAACTGATAACCTGTTAGCAACTGTCTGACTATTGAACACCTCTTCATCAACAATTAATTTTCTGAGATCTGCTACTGCAGACAAAATGTCTTCTGTTTACATGATGTGTGCTCTCTAATGCAAACATTTTGTTTAAAGCACTATGCTGAAGTAAAAACTGTGAAAATACTATTCTGTAGAAGAAAATTATATTGCAAAAATTAGAAATTAGTTGTTTTCTCTGTAACAACCTCCTGTAAAAAAAAAAAAAAAAAAAAGAATATAAGACCCTTCCACTGGATTTGCCTTCTGAGAATCCATGTTGGCTGTCCTGAGTTGTATTTTCAGATTTAATTGTTTATTGATAGAATCCCAAGTGATGAATTTCATTATACGACCTTAAGTGGCAATACTCCATTCTTTTCTAATATCTTCAGTTTTTCAAATTTTCTCAAGTTGGGCTTCAGGGATTCAGAGATTCTCCTGAAGATGCTGGGAGAAGAAAAGGGGTCAAATGATTTCCATAAGCTTCCAAAACTCAACTGCACAAGACCCTGAACAACCTGATTTAACTTTGGAGTTAGACTTGCTTGAACAGAGGATGGGTCCAGGTGACCTCCAGAAGTCCACTCTAACCTAGATTTTCTTATAAATCTATTTTCTATTTTATATTCCAAATGTAGGTAAATAAATATACCCCCCACCAAAGAGAGGGGATAAAGGAAATAATCATATAGCTGTGTCTTATTGCAAGAATTTACTCAGACTATCTTAAATCTGTAATCCATTAATTTTTGAGTGATTAACCTGGCATCTTGAGAATTTTCATGTATTTTTGTACAAGGTGTTTCTTGACCATTCTGTGTGAGTAATGAGAATTAACATGCTGGTATGGAAGATTTCAGGGGGAGGAGAAAACCACACAATGCTGCCATCAGTAAGACCTTTCATTGTTTTATCAGCTGGTAGAGTTAAAAAGGTTTCTAAGAACCTTTTGCTCAAAATTGATATGTAATTGTATGTCATGGCACTTGACAGGGATGCAATGGACTTAACACCTCTCCTCTGTCAGAAAGGGAAAGTGTAATAAACTGAGGGCAGCTTGAATAGCTGAGTTCCTCTCAGTTAGAGGAATAGACATGTACACAAAATCCATCAACAAAACACAGCACAGCTTGTTGCAGAACATCAGTGCTACAGGAACACCGTCACCTTGGAGTACTGAAGTAGAGAGGTGGTGATCCTGCCTTAGCTCCTTAGCTACATTTTCCCTCATGAATTAATTCAAAATTTAAATTTTATATTAAGTGAAATGAATCAGTTTCTCTGCAGCTGTATCTGAAAGAAGTACTGTGCCTTTTATTTTTAGATGCATTAAAATCAATTTCTTGTGATTAGTGCTCCTCATTTTCTGAACTTCCTGCTTTCTGAGCAAACGATAATTAGTTTGCTAAGAATACCCAAGTGTTAGAGAGTAAAGTTTGTAAAGCTCTGATGTAGAGGCAAGTTCTGCTTCCATTCATCTCACTCTACAGCAGCTTTTTTGTCCTGATTTCAAGACTGACTCCAGTCATGCACCTGTTTGACTCAAGCTGGAGGATCTGACACAGCATTAACCTTTGAAACACTGTTTTTTAAACAAAAGGTGACTGAGTGGGATTTTGCATGCTCTGTAGGAACCTTCCAGCCACCAGTGACTTCTACAGCAGAAACCCCCTCTATCTCACTGAAATCTTCCCAAGGAGCTGTAAGGGGGAGCAATTTCCTTTGGTGCATATTAAAGTGCCTGGTTTACTTTTCTCAGCTAACCCACATATTAATTTTTAGCACAACTCTATTTAAAAGAATCACAGAATCCTATGTACTGAGTTTGAAGGAACCTAAAGGAATCATCAAATGCCTGCTCCTAGTTACTGAGTGATCAGTTTAATCTTTCCTGCACTTGTCCATGTGTGACCCATAAAATAGTGTACCAGAGGCACTTCAAGTCACTACTGATGGCACTGAATGGGCCCCTTGGGCTCCAAAAGCTGACGATGCACTGGTGGGTGTGTGGATCCCAGCCCAGACAATGGGCTGTAAGATGCATTGCCAGGTTGGTAATCATGCAATGAGTTGTCAAAATAGGCCTTCTGTGCTTAGAAATATGTTGAGGGCAGAAGGTTATCCTTCTATCCTATCATATCCTGAGTTTATCCTAATCACAGAGGCCCTCACTCCTCCTTTGAATCATTTTGTCGCATTAGCCAGGGAATTATCTGAGTCATCCTGTTGTTTTCAAGGCAAGATCAGCTTGCAAGACTGAACCTTTCCCTTCCACCCAGGAAGATGTCTGCATGCATATTCACTTTAATGTTAGTCATCACCTTACTTCACAAAAATTTTACAAAAACTTTACAAAATATTGTTCCTGTTTTCCCAATCTCATTGAAAACATTGAAAAGCGTGTTTCTCCCTAGTTATCTTTTCTGCCAAAATGAATTCTCAGCTTGAAAACCACAGCCCCAACAGTGCAGCCTCTGTCATATTCTTTGTGCATGCTCATCTGAGCACTATCAAAGCGTTCATCCCTGCACCCCTAACACTGTCCTCTGCCCTGAAATGTTGGTCTGGCTTCCAGACTCCACAGACCTCATTTCTTGTCATCTCAGGTCTTGCTCTGCAGAGTTAAGTTTTCAGACATGATTGCTATTCAGAGCAGAGCTTGAGTTGGGAGCCAAACTACCACTTAGGCAGCTTTCAGATACCCAAATTGCAAGATGTGAATCACAAATCTCCCTTCCTTTCCCATCCTTCCCCTCTACTCAAAAGCCCCTATTCCTGAAGACACACAGGATGACCCTGCAGCCTCCAGAGGACTCATTACTCTTCTTCAGTTCTGCAAGTGCCCTGAACTGTTCCATCTCTGCAGCTCCACATCTATCTTTGGACCATCTCTCAGTGCAGATATTCTCCTATATAATTTCTTTGGCAAGCCCCACACCAAGAGAGTTAGGCACCTAGGCAAATACTTGGATGAAGAGGAGAGGTGCAAAGAGGGGACCATTAATGTTTTCCTGCACCTGAAATGGTTCACATCAGCACCCACAATTTCCCAAGCTGTGTCCCAACAACAGCCCTAGGTTAGAGGAACTTCTGCTAGCTCTCTCCTCTCTCCTGTGCAATTTGTTCTCCTCACTGGAAAGAGAAGAAATCATCTTCAGCTCTGTTTTTCACACCATAACCAGACACTTAGGGAACTTCCTGTGGAGGTCAGAGATGTGGGTTTGACCAAATCTGTTTGTTTATTTGCCCTCCACTCCTAGCAAAAAAGGGAGGACAGAGATGAAAACTTTTATTCATTGGTCATGGTTAAAACCATTAAACTACTAAATAAATATGGGGACAAATACTTTCCAGACTGCTCAACAGTCCCCATACTCTGCAGTGAGACAACCAATCCATATTTCCTTCACAGATAAGATATCATAGCTCCCAGCTTGGTCACCTACCTACTTCCCCAAATCTATGCCTTCACCCCAATTTCAGCATTGACAATTTCTGCTTTGTTTCAACTGATGTGATTTAGGGAGTGGAAAGGATGAATGGATTTTATTTCACATTAAACTGCCATTTCACAAAGGGATATGGCTGGATTCCATTTCCATTATCTAGTTTGACCATTATCTGACATTTCAGATGGAACTGATTCATTGAAATTATATTACCTCAGCACTCAGTGGTTACTCACTGCCTTCAATTGGAAATTGTTCAGATAATCCATTGAGGCATCATTTGAAAGGGGTATGTAGAGTACTCCTGTAAGTAAGGCAAGCAGCACTGGATCAGCATGGCTAATGGCACAAAATGGGAAGCAAAGCCTGGTTGAAAAGGGTTGAAAAAGTAACAATTTCTTTGAGAGGATTATCAGAAACACACTGCAGTGTTATTGAAACTAATCCTATTGATTCCCCTTTCTTTTGATCTGTAGTATTTTCTCTATATCAGGCAAGCTGGAGAAACAAAAATGTGCTTCAGGTTCAGTTCATTCTTATTTCTTCATTTATCTGTATTCTATAGTCCCACATAGAGAAGTTAATATTTTATTTATCTGAAGAGTATTTTATATGTATTATCCCTTAACAGCCTTTTCTACCACTGCAATGGTGAAAGTCCTATCAGCAGTACCATTATGAACAGATGAGTCTCATTTTTGAAAATGTAGTTGCAAAAATATGGTTTCAGTTCAGACTTTATACTGAACTTGGCCATCAGAGGGCAATTGTTTTTTTCTTAACAGTATTTTTATGAAGATAGTTGAGAAAGGACAAAATGAAACTCTGAGGAATTAGAGTAGTGTTGCAAAAGAGGCTCTTCTACAGTAAGATGAAAAACTGAGCAGAGGCATCTATAAGTACCTAAAATGGGAACCAGCAGAAATGGGTCAGAGCATCTTCATGCCTAGCCGGTGCAGAATGCTATTGAGCTAACTGAGAGCATCTAAATGCAACTTTGCACTTAGGAGATCCTTAAAATCACATTTCAGTCCTTTTCTATTTTCAAACTCTGTAATGAAGGTAAAAGCTGCATATCCTAAAAGCTTAATATTAATGGACATACCTTGCACAGAGAGGGTCTAAGATTTGACAGCCTTGCTAAAACACATGGGTTTGCATAAACATTTCTTTATCTTTTCAGATTAAGCTTTAGAGTGTTTCTGGGAGTTTTGTTGTTTGGCTATTCAAATTTTAAACAGACCTAATCTTCTTATGTTCATTATAGAAATCAAAAATTTGATCACTGATGCTAATCACAAGAGTATAAAATCAGCATGTAGTCTGGGTGATATTTTTGTCAATATCCTCTCTTTGGTATTAGTAATATCATGTTGGTAACAGAATTTGAAATCCTTTATGTAATCCCTCACTTATCTTCCGTGGGTCATTTTGAATCAGATCCTACCTGAGATCAGATCATTCTGAGAAATGTTGCCATGAAATTACCAAAACTATTAGCACTGGAAAAAAATGGTATGCAGGGGCATCATAATGGTTGATTTTTGGCCTTAAAATCTAAAGGAAAGTACAGTCAAAGAGTGTTTAGGCAAACATAAGTAGTAAAACTCTGTATTGATCTGCAGTGAGGAAAGAGAAGACAAAACCTTTATTTTTCAAAATTGCAAATTGGTGAATTATGCCAATTACTGTTAATAACACTTCCTCTGAAAGTGGATCTCAGAAGAAAAATCACAGTTTTACAAGGAATAATTATAGACTTTGTGATTATAAATATTAAACCTGAATATTTATGAAACAGAATAGCATATTTGTTATATGTTAGTAAAAATAAAGAACTAAAAGCACTAAAATTAAGGCTCTTATTGTAAGTGGAAAAGTTGCTCCTGGTTTAATTGGTTTTCCCAACCTCTCATTGAAAGTGCTGTGATAACACCTCTCAAGACACGTGCGCTGTAACTGCTGCAACTACAACAGCACCGAAGAGTAAATGTTCTCCAAAGCAATGTTCAGCTACCAGGGGAGGAACTGGAAAGAATTCAGACCTCACTGAAGGTCAGGAGAGTGCCAGGGGTGAGGACTGCAGCTCACTGGTGCTGACTGCACCTGGAGAGCCTGCCAGTGCCAAGAGCTGTGGGGCTTTCATTTTCAGCACAAAGTGATCTTAACTATCTTTCAAGCAGTTACCTGTCTCACTTTAAGTGGGAGAGAGGTTCTGCAGTGGGAGAATCTTTGGGGAGCAAAAGGTGAAGAAACTCTGCCAGGCAGGACATCTAGGGCAGGTGGGAGGCAGGAGCATGGGAAAGACAGATGTGTGAAGCACCTGGGAAGCCGTGCTTTGAGGGAATTCAGGTGTTGGGTGTTGTTGGGCTAGGAGCTTGGGATTTGGCATGAAGTTAGAGGTTTCTAGCACAGTAGTGGAGGGAGCAAGGATAAAAGGTTTTAAGAGGTCACTATGAGACAAGGTACTCCTAACAAGGAATACTAGTGGTAAACAAAGGTATAAACCACTGAAGCATTTCTCTCCTTTCCTCTTGCCCCCATTCTCTTTTTTTTTTCTCTGGCATATAGAAATCACATTTTTGAAAACTTAAATACACTTGGCATAAGAGATGAACTGATCCTTAACTTTCAAAATATTTTGATGTTATTCATCTCAATTGACTCTTTGACATAATAGGTTCTCACTGGCCTTGAAGAAAGATCAGGTTTTGAACAAAGAATAAGAAGAAATGCTTTTTGCAACTGTCAGGAGAAGTCTCTGAAAATCAGTGGATTTTGTACTGTTCAACATGTTTAGAATCAGCCTCGAATAACAGCGTTGTTAGAAAAGGTGAAGCTTTGCAGTGGATAAGAAACTATTCAGTGGGTTCAAAATTAAAATTGAATGCAGAATGCAACTGAAGGAGTTCACAATGTTAAATGGCAAAACCACAGATGAAATTCAATGTCATTAAATGCAAAGGTATTCACATGGGAAGAAGTACTCACAACTGTACATGCATAGTGATGGATTCTAAATGAGCTGCTGCTCAGAAAATGAAGTTTTGGAGATGTTGTGGCTTATTCTCCTGAGACATCAGCCCAGTCCTTAGCTTTGGTTGCAAAGACACAAGTGCTTATTTGGCCCTATCAGAAAAGAATGAAACAGAGAATTTAACCATGTCACTCCTCAACCTGGAATTCTTTATGCCTTTCTTGTCATGCCTTCTCAGGAAGAATATTGCAGAACTAGGCTCATCTACCTTCTAGATGACCTTCACCATTCATTTGTTCTGGATATAATAAATGTTCAAATACTTGAGAAGCCATTGCTTCCCTTGTGCAGAAAGAAATTATCTCCTCCATCACTGTCTCTGTTGGAGAAGAGGTAGACACCCCACTTTGCCTCTTAGCTGCAAAGCTCAGGCATGTCCATGTTCAGTCAAACTCACAGTCTGAAGTAGGTAAATCTAGAGGTGAATAGTACAGTTTGTTTAGATGTGCTGGTTAGGTAAAGCAGCAATGACCTTGAGCTTAGTTCTTCCACAACCTGTTTTTTGCTCTGGTTAAAGGTGGTATATGTTACATGTTGGAGTCAGTAGGCCAGGGGTCTCTCTGAATCTTTCAGAGAGAGATCAGAATGCAGGGATTGAATTAAACCCTTTAGATGGAGTGAGTAAGTAAGTAAGTAGAATAAGTTTTAAGTGCTTTTAGTGAGTAAAGGGTCTTAGATGCCTGAGAAGTAGTACATGTTCTAGTGAAGGTTAAAAAACATACTAGTGTTTCCTTAGAGGCTCCAAGAACCTAGCTTCAGACATAATAGAGTTAAGAATATTGCTTACATTTTTCAGTTAGAACAAGATAGGCCATGTACGTGGTCTATATGTAGCCTGGCATGCTAAGAAACTAGAATTCTAATAGGTTAAAAAGTAGTGGTCCAAGTTTGTGTCTTAGCTTGTTGGAAAGTTTCTATAAAAGAACATGCATTAGGGAGAGCTGGGGCTCTATGCCATGGCTTTATGCCATGTGCATTTTTCCACCTGCATTTTGCCATTGCTTTTGCCACTTGCTTTTATGCCATGTGCTCTTGTCATTGCTTTGCTTTGGTTTTGCTTTTGAGACTGATGTGCTTCTGTAATAAATAACTTTATAGCAACTATTAACTTGCTTGGCTTTTTAAAGAAGAATATAACCCGACAGTGTGGGTGCCCAAGAGGCACCCGGAGGATTGCAAAACCTCACAGTTACACTCCCTTTTTTAGGGTCATCAAATTTTTTAGCAAATTACCATGAAAGCATGAATCTCTTTTTCTGAGGCTGGCAGATGACTTGAAGTTGGCCACCATGATAACAGCACCTGAATTCCTTTTAAATGATTACAGGACTATGCAGCTCTGAGGTCTTGGTAGCCCCTTACTACTCTTCTCTTCACAATACCCCAGACCCAGCACTTTCCTCCCTCTGAATGTAAGATAGGCACCCCTTCCCCATAAAACCCAACAAAACCAAGGATCAGAACAGTTTCTCATGGATCCAGGAATTGTCTTAAAGAAAGTAATTGACATTGGAACATCTGCATTGGAAGCAATCCACATGAAAGTGATAGTATATTTTTCTATCTTTCAGCCTTAATTTTAGCTTTGGTAGTCACCTATAAATTGTGATTCCTATTCAAGTAAATTCCTGCCTATGTGGAAAAGTATCAATAAAACTCACAAAATAATTTTTAAGAGCTTTAAAAACTAAAACCAGAAAGTGTGAAGTATATTTAAGGTTCTGAATTTTAATGTCAATGTGAACTGTGCAGGGAGAACAGGACAGTCTAAAATGAAAAATTTAGACTGACAGGTTCATAGCTGGCTAACTCAGACCCAGAAATCCATAGGAAAATGTAAGACTGTTTTCCGTGGGTGAGAAAACATAGGAGTAAAGAAAAAATTCTGAACTATTCTCTCTTCTGTTCACTCCCAGGAATACAAGGATGGGCTACAAATTACCCCTGTGATAAATATGGCTTCTACAGGTGATTGTCCATACTAAATAATTCATTTGGAAAAAAGGTATGGTGACAAGGTGGAGTATGGTTTTAGAAGGACTGTGAAGTCAGTATCAATGGCAAGTCTATCTCTCTATTTGTACACACAGTTAGAGAGGTAACAACTCTTGTAATTTTATCTTTGTTTTCTTTATATGTGATAGCTTTCTTAAATCCTATGGAAGTCATAGGATTATGGGAAACAAAAAACAACCCAACACTTATTAAAACACAGAATTTTTTAAGACTCATGACTTAAGAGAAAAACCAGAAAATATGACCAAAACACACTCTAAAAATAGCAGAAAGCAAGTAAACAAACTGCCACAACCTCCTGATCAACAAAAGTCCACTAGTTAAGTTGAACTATTTTTGGTGGATGGCTTGACTTTTAAAACTTTGAGGCTGGCAGAAATCCAAAAAGAAAACGTTTGGACAAAACCCAAGTTTACATGACTGACTGAGTAGTAGAAACTTCCACCAGATCAGAACTAACTTATATAAAATTAATTTCTTATATCATGCTGGACACATGAATTGCATGACAGAAAATGTATTGCACATGTCAGAACAATGGTTAGGAAAAAGCTACTGGCTGAACATCAGATTTCCTAAGTACAGTTAGGCCAAAGGTAGTCCATATCACCAGACCATGTCTGGATTATCAGAGGTCTCCCCACAGTACTAGAACTCATAACCTACTGCCTGCAATATATAAAATCAGGGGAATGAACACAATTCATCCTTGGTCAAAATTCTTGGAGTTCTATATAATTACAGTAGAGGAGTAGAGCTCAGCAGGAACATTAAATGACATAAAATGTAATTACTATGCTCAGGGTATTTCGTATGCAGCGTATGCTTCCTATTTGATACATGTTAAAGAAAATTTGCTTCCAGAATTCCAGCTTTAAATGTAAACTAGACATGATGATTTCACTGTGGAAAGCTCTTGCAGTGGCTGGTGCAGGATGAAAACTGTATCAAGAATTTTTGCAACAAGATGTGTCTCTATCTCCTCGCTTGGGTCTAAGTTTCTAACTCTTCTATCTACTGACCAGATATTTTACAGATACTTTCTGTGTGACAGGAAAGCTCCCTGTTACAATTTTTGGTGTTGGGACTTCTGAATACTAAAACCAGACATGTCTTGAATAGTCTATATTTAGGGTGGGGAAACTAGTCCTTGCTGACGAGGCTTACCAAAAACATTTTTAGACTGAACAGTAACCACAAGTGTTTTTCCAATAATAACATGAAAAAAAATATCATGTACTCACATGCTTTGCAAAACGAAATCCTGGATGGAAATCAGGCCCCAAGGCCACAGGGTTTTCCACCTTTGTTACACTTCAAATTTAATTGGGATTTTGTATCACACCTATATTTTAGCAGATGGAGATTAGAAGTCTAAATGCAACTTTTGGTATAATTTCAATAGTTATGAACCTTAGATGGGTACTCTCTGAACTTCCTATACATTCAGGCAATAAAATTCTAGTGTGTGAATGTAAAAAATCCCTTTCTTTCCATATTTATATATACACCTTATTTGAACTGTTGAAATATGAAACAGTTAAATAGAAGATAATTTGTTCCTTGAAGCCAGTTCTGATCAGAAAGACAGGATTTAGGTTACTGTATGGCCCTATATTCACTAGCTAGAGGATGCTCTGGAAAAATACTGCTTGTATTTTATTTTCTTCTAATATTGTTTTTTGTCTTAATTTGGTTTTCTTCTTTCCTTTTATTGCCTGCAAGGCAGACTCTTTGTTGTTTGACAGGCATGAAATGGTACGGAACAAAGATACCAGTAATTATGGGAAAGAACACCCCATTCCATTTGCTTGCAAAGCAAAAAAATACACTCCTTTTTTTTTTTTAAAAAAAAGCAAAAATGCTGACATTTATTTTACATGTTACTGATCAAGGGTATGTCAGTGGGAATTTTCTGCCTGGCAGAACTTTAAAGAAAAAAAAAAGGTAAAAAACAAAATAAAATCTGCAGGGTGCAATATATATCCTATAGCCATTCTAGCTGAAGCACAGTATGGAGTAAAAAGGGTTGCAGGTTCTGAGCAAGTCTTAAATTCTTTGTCATCTAATTATTTGCTGCAATCAGTCTTCTGTTACATGAATTCAGGGGATTGCACATAATCAGTGTGTATGTTCTACCTATAAGGTCATAAAGACTTGAGCTGTTTTCCTCTGGAGATTTTGATGGGAACTGAGCAATTCTTAGGATGCCTCACCCCATGAAATGAGCTAATAGGAAACTAAAAGGTGTTTGCAGCTCCCCAAAGCCAAAAAGAAAAATTCAATCATTCTTGGCAATGCTCCAAGATGGTCTCCTTTCAAATTAATCTGTGCCATCTTCAATCTCATTAGGAATTAGGGACTCACAGATTCTTGCCAACATTAATATCACAAGGGGAGGAATAGCCTCTCCACAAAAAGCAGAAGAAATTACTGCAAAAAGAAATATTTGAGGCCAAACTCTGCACCTAGTTACTCTTTGGTAAGTTTATTACAGATTCATGCTGGTCAATGAATCATATTGGAAATCATATGTGGAAAATGGCTCATCTTGATTAAATTACACTGGCCTGATTTTCAAGGCTGTGCAGTAGTTCTCAGCTGCGGGCATTTAATACTTCTGCAAAGGAATGTCTCAGTTCTCCATAGTATCCTTTCATTTGGAGTTGTATTTTTTTTTCTTATACCGTACATTTTCCCCCTAAATTCTCTTTTCCTTTGAAGTTTGTTATATGGGAAAAATAAAGCTGCTTAATGAAATTTTTATTATGATGTTGCCTTTTGCATGGTGAATTTGGGACTGAAAGACAAATCTAATCTGTCAGTGTAGCAATCAGGTGTAAAGGCACTACATTGTTGTGTTTTTGATCCTAGATCATCTGCAGTCTCAAAGTGGCAGGGCTGACTTTGCCTATAAAAAGGCACTTTGGATTTGAGGATTTACAGTCCAGCCTTAAGTGCAATGCCTCATGTGCAGTGAAGCTGCAGCACTGGCACAGCCAGGGTGGTGAAAAGAGGAAAGGTAACAGTTGTAAGGGATAAGGTGTGGGGGCTTGGTTGGGTTTTGATTGTTTTTCAAATGATGGACTATATATAAAACTCTAGTTTTTGCACGTTGTTTTAAAGTGATGATTTAGTAAGGCTTTAGTAATATGGATGTCAAATTGAAAAGCAGCCACTATAAATAGAAGCAAACTATAGTTAAGATCAATTTTTTTTGGATTGAAATATTTCTGTCTTTAAATATAGAGGTGGTGTCAAGTTATTATGAGATTTGCAGTGAAATGTGAAAACATTTTAAATTTACATTTGTTTGACATCATTAAATTGCAGAATCATAATTACTAAATTTGAAAGGGACTGGAGAAGGTCATCTTGTCTATCCACCTCTCCCCATGGATATTTCTGTCAAGCCACCTCTAGTCACGCAGGTTTCACAAACCTCTGCACAATTCACTGCTGTGATGATTAAAAAAGAAATTCCTAATGGTAAATGTAATTTTTTCTTGCTGCCTCTTCAACACATTATGGAATCATAAACTTATATAATGGTTTGAGTTGTAAGGACTTTAAAGACCATCCAGCTCTAACCCTTCTGCCATAGGCAGGAACACCTTCCACCAGACCAGGTTGCTCAAAGCCCCAGCCAACCTGGCCTTGCACACATCCAGGGATGGGGCATCCATAACTACTCTGGGCAACTTATGCAAGTGCCTCACCACCCTCACAGTTAAAAAATTCTCTCCAATATCTAATTTAAACCTTCTTTCACTTTAAAGCCATTCATTACATGCCCTTGTGAAAAGTCCCTCTCCAGCTCTCTTGTACCCTCTCCCCAGTACCCTTTTGGTACTGGAAGGTGCTCTAAGGTCTTCCCTGAGTCTTCTCTTCTCCAGGCCAAACAACCCCAAGTATCTCAGCCTGTCTGCATAGGAGAGGTGCTCCAGCCCTGTGATCATCTTTGAGAACCTCCTCCAGTCTTTCTCTAACAGGTCTACATTGTTCTTACATCTTCTGTGTTGGGGACCCCAGAGCTGCATGCAGTGCTCCAGGGGGGGTCTCACAAGAACAGAGTAGAGGGGCAGAATCACCTCCTTTGACCTAATGATGACACTTCTTCTTTGCGATAATTTTTTGCATCTTCTTATCAATTCTATTCTTTCTTTTTCCACGGGACAGAAGTTTCCAGGCTTTTCATCATTCTCACTGCTTTTGTCTCAACCATCTCCATGGAAGGCATATCTCCAAGTGCAACAGTCAAAATTCTAGATGGGGCCTTAATGTACATTGGATTCTTTGGAGGTGAATCTCTTGTTCAAAAGGAGTTTGCTTCTCCTGTAATAGCAAGACACCACTGTATCTCCCTGTGAGCTGCTGAAGACCCTGTTCTGCTTTTTCTGGACTGCTATACATTACCCTATTTGTAGAGATGGTTATTTCTGCCTCAGTTGAGGACCTGAAATTTGTCTTCAGGATTTACACAAACACTTTTCAGATGGTACAGGTCCCCAGGGTTGGATGCTTAGTTCACAGGTAGCATTATTCCCAAAGCCACAGAAATTTGGAAATTGCTTTTTGAAAAATGCTCATTGAATCTCTTGGTGAAGGGAAGAAAGGAGGCAATGCCAAAATGTGTAACAACAACAGAGTTGTGCTTCTTCCTTCACTCAGCTGATGTAGAAATTCCTCCCTGAAATACTACTCATGTCTAGCAGTACCTCCTTGTCCTTGGTGGGTTTTCACACACACCACAGCACAAGGTATGTGGTATTCCACCTCACTCTGAGCATTCTTAAGTGAAGTGTTTACCATGAGGTAAGGTAGGAAACTATGTTTGTGCTAAAATAAAGCAACATGAGCAGTACTTTGGCTTGTATGGGCAACCACTGCAAGCACCCTCTGCCATCACAGCTTTTGTTAGCTTAATGGGAAATGAGATGCCACAGACAAAAGTCAGAATAACACACGGCTTTCTGTGAGCAAACAGCCAGAAAACCAGTCTGTTTGCTGTGGAGTCAAGAGGTATAATTTCTCCCATTTTGAACTCATTTACCTTATCATTTTCACTTACATTACATAGAGTAAGATAATTTTATATTGGTGTTCAAGATAATGAAAATTATGTCCAGTGCTGACTTCATAGCTGTGCTCATGTGATTATTCTTATCTGTAGATACTAAAAACCCAAAAAGTTGCCTAAGTGAGACAAGGTTTTCTGTTCTAATAACACCCTATTAAAATGACCCTTAATTTTGTGGGTTTTTTTCTTCCTTTTATTCTTCCTTTCATTAAATAACTATACAGTAACTGACTGCATACATTTTAAATCAGTATATTATGTATATTTTTAATGCCACAACTCTGCTGCATTGCTCTCTATTTTTTCATTGCGCTGCCTATTTAAAATATGAAATACAATTTTTAAATGCACGACCAGGAAAACTTTTGGGACAAAATACTTGAATCATTTAATCCTGAATTATGTGCAGGAGATCAACAATATAAGACAGAATGAAAGAGAAAGGTGTGAACTTTTTCCATGTTTCAAAATAAACACAGGGTATTTTTAGTAAGTAGAAGACTGAGGAGTTCTGGGGAGGAGAAGAAACTCTCCATCTGTGTTCCAGTGTCTGTGGCTAGTTGTCAGAGAGCTGGATGTAACCATGCTAGAGTGACAACTGCAAATACCTGGTGATCTTTTCAAACCACTCTCCAGGAGCTGGCAACAATCACCAGCTGGTGAGTGCACCTCAGGCTTCTCACATGATCCCATTTTTTAACTGTGTACACAAAGATAATTTCCAGTAATCTCCCTCATTAACCTAAATGTGTGTGTTGTGTGTTGGACAGACATAAGTGTGTTGGAGACTTGAGAATTTCACTTCTCTGCTCTGGAGCCTTTCATGCCTGCCCAAACTCAAAACTCAGGTCTTTTCACATCTTCTGGGAATATATAGATGTGAAATCAGTACAGCCCAACCCACACACTCCCCTGCATCTGCGTTCCACCATCTTCTCCCTCAGTGGTTGTGAAGTCATCTTTCTATCAATCAGGCCCATAACACCAGTTTTCTTCTGCTACTTTGGATCCATATATTTGTACTGAGCTTGTCCCTGAATTCTTGTGACTCTGTCTGCATCTGTTAAGGTAGACCTTTTCTGTCCATCCAGCCAGACAAGTTTTTAATTCAGGTTCCCATTATCTGTCAGTAACTGCAACATTGTCATATCTAATGCATTAGTGACATGTTTCCATAGCCTTCCCCACTCAGCTGAAAATTACAGTCTTAATTATCTGCTCTTTGCATTTTAAGCACTCTCTTTCCCCTGTGATGCCAGGAGAACCCACCATACCAGGACTCCCTAGAAATACCCTCAAACTTTCCCTGTTGCTCATTAGACACCTCCTGAGTGTTGTCCCAGGGACAAGTAGGTGACCTGCCAGTGTTACTAGTGCAGAATAAGCAGCTGTGGACCTGAGACCTTGAAGGCTTCAAAGGTTTTTGGGTGAAACCGGCATTTTTCTTCTGTTTCTAGAGCTCTTGGAGCAGCTGGGTCCACTTTTGTGATTGAGTTCTTAGTTCTATTACAGCCCAGAAAATCACTACTTTTAATAATTACAGTGTCCAAAGGTAATGATGGCACAAGAGCTGTAGAGCAGAGCCATCCTTTGTGTATACTCCTGCACTGCTGGTGTTTACAATAAATCCACACCTATGGAAGTTAGTAGCTTTGATTTCTTATCAGTAATAGTAGCTTTGATTTTCCATGCCTGCTTCTTCCCGGACATCTACGGCATTGTTTTATTTCCATTTGATACATAAATAATACAAGAACTATATTAAATTGATCTAATTTTGTCTACCTAGACTCAAACCTGTCAGAGAAGAGCTAAAAGCTTTGCTCCAGGAGTGTTAAATAAGCACAAGCAGAGGTAGCTGAATTACTAGTGAGGGATAAGGAAGACAAGTTAAAAGGGAGCCAAACTTGTGCCACTCCAGTAGACTGAAAAGACCACTGAGGTAATCAAGACAGTATAAGTTCAGCTATGATTTAATGTATTCTGCAGGAAGATCTCAGATTTCCTAGCCTTGAAAATAAGTGTTGAGACTCAGGTATTTTTCTGGCAGAGAAGGCAGTGCTGTTTGACTAAGAGGAAGCCTGTAGCAGCAACAGCAACACCTACCTGGATTTACTGGTGGAGCATGTTTCTGGTTTACAGCCTCTCTGATGTAAGCACAAACCCTATGATACCTTTTTTGTTCTTGTTGCTTTTCTTTATTACTTTAAATGTAGTTTGTTCTCACTTCCCTTTTTAAATTGAACCTCTTTTCCATTTGGGAGTGTTTTAAATGTTTGCAAGTATTTTTCATTTTTATAAGGAAAAAGTCACTTGGCTAACACAGTCCATTAAAAAAAAAAAAATATCACTCCTTTTAGGGCTGTTTTGGGAGTCCAGAGAAATACTAGACATAAATGTGTAGATGATACCAGTTTTTATATAGCACAGCTTATAGTATTGCACTATAAAATCAGATGATCAAAAATATAACCTGTCACATCTACCTTTGAAAATCTTCCCCACAGGCCTTCTGTTTGGCAAAGGCAGGGTCTTGGCTGAAGTCCTTGCTATGAGGGGCAGGGCTCTGCTTGCTGCTCTGAGGTCTCCCTGGAGCCTTCCCTTCTCCAGGCTGAACAACCCCAGCTGTCCCAGCCAGTCCTCATAGGGAATGCTGTATTATAATGGTGATACTCATCAGGCAGCCATGGAATTGCAGAGGCTGTGTTGATCCCACCAAAACTGGTTTCAGAAGTTAAGAACAGACCAGCTCCCACAGTTACCACCACAAGAAACTTAGAGAAAACTTAGACTAGATTTAAAACTGAGCACAGCTCCTGGCTGGGCCATGGCTGGTGGTCCTGGCTGCTGCTCCATCCTGTGCCCAGCCCTAGGGACTCCTACAGGACCAAGTGCTTTTGAGAAAGTAAAGACAGGCAATGGGGTATTAGTGGAGAAGCAGCTGGATGGGCCCTAAGTCACCTCCAAAGGGGACACCAACCAGCTGGCAGGTCTGATGGAACTCAGGAGCAAACCTAGCACTGATGCCTGAGCAGCTCATTATTATGCTCCAAGTTTCCTAATTTTCAGTATGGAATAATTTCACCACTGAAACTGAAGGACTGAATGTATAAAGATTTTTTTGAAAGCCGTAATCTTCTAGCTAGCAGAAATACACCGTGTCTCTAGCATAAGAAGGACTTGCCTGCTGTAAAATGTCTTGGTTTATATTTAAACCAGCCGTGGTGTTCAGTGACATCTAGGGACTGCATTCGAGAATTGCATTACCTGGAAACGACATCATCTCCATGTCTCCTTCAAACTGCAGCTGGGAGTTTGAACTCTAAACCATCGCTTCCAGCTGTGGTGGTCATTGCTGACGTCTGCAGACAGACATTTCCATCATCACAGTGACTCAGAAATGCAATAATCATGACCTGTGGGAACAGATAAATACATCTGCTTTAGCTGTGCTGAGGCACGACTTTATATTTGCAGTGAAACGTTCTGAGATACTTAAATATTGTAGGTCTTCATCTGAATATAAAGTTTGTGCTCAGCCCTGCACAAGGTCCCATGGCCAGGGGAGATTAGTTTGCTCAACACATAGTAAATATAGGGGAGTGGAAGCAGTTTATTCTTGGTCACATTTTAAAGTATCTAAGCTGTGAACCAAGTTACAGTATTACTGATTAAGAAACAAGATTTTTGGTTTTTTTGGTTTTTTGTTTTGTTTTTTTTTTCCTATTTAATGACTGTAAGTGAATAAACATCAGTTATTTCATAAGCAGCATTCCTTCTCTTTCAATCCCACTTTTGAGAGTCAGGAAAGCTACTTTAAAATCAATTTACTTTTCAAGTTCCTGCTGTTGGTATTTCTAGGCATTAGCCATGGGGGAAGCAAGTGCTAACTTACAGGAACAGGGTGCCTTCTGTGCTTGGCATGGGAGTGTAGGAGCATCAGGGCATGGGTACCACAGGTGCTGGGGGCTGTCAGTGCCTTCCTGAAATGGGCTGCTGAGGGACACAACAGGAGCAGCACAGTATGTTCCAAACTAAAGCAACTCTACCAAAAATTCCTCCCTTTCTTCCACCAAACCTGCTTGTGATTACAGAAATGAATGCAAAAACAGATACCAAAGGAGTCATACTGTTCTGCACAAAAAATACTCTGTGGATTTAGTTCTCATGACAGGATCCATTCAAACTCAGGATTACTTTGTTAAGAAGCCAGCTGGGCTGTAAAGGCAAGCAAGTCCATTCTTGGTGGACTGAACAGCAGCATGGGCCATAGTGGAATCATGAGACTTGACACTGTCACTCTAATTGTGTTGCCAGCACCTGCCAACCCTGGTACCTGTACCCAAGGCTGTTCCAGCTAGGAAGTCTGCTAGTTAAAAATAGAGGGAGGGGCACTAAAGGACCTTGTAGTCTAAGGCCCAAGAGCAGGCTCTGTGCAAGAGCACTAGACCTGACCTATCTATTCCCTTTCTCAATTTATTGGGGAATGTCAGAGTATTCTGGTGGTTCTCAGCTATCTCAGCTGTGGAAGAGTCTCCTCCAGAACATGCCTTGGATATGTTGTGGATGGCCTTTCCTCTTGTTGTCAAAGGAGCTCAGCTGAGATGATGTGTGAGCTGGTACCTTGGTCTCCAAAAAAATGGTGGTGAACTTTGACCAACATCTCTGGTGTGGCAAACTCAACCATCTCTGCTGACTATTCATTCCCCAGCAAGAAATTATGTACTGACGAGTGGTGGAGTGTGACATGCTTACTTGTTTATTTGCTTTATTTTTAAACTCAGATGTGTTTTTTTGAATATTGTCTGTAACACTACGCTGCTGGGAGGGATCCCAGTGCCTTTCATTCCTTGAGGTTTTTGGATCTGTAGTTAAATGCTTTGCTGGAAAGCATTTACTGCACATGGTTATGACAAGGAGTCCATTTGTGCTGTTACAAACATACTGCTAATAAAATAACCCTGCTGTGTTTGGAATTTCGTGTCACACATCTTCACAGGGGTACTCCTGGTTCCAGTGCACGCCAGTCAGACCTGGTGATGCTGCCCAGCCCCGGGCAGTGCTTGCACCACAGGTCCACGTGCTGTCACCCCTTCTGTTGTCCTCCTGCTCCACTGACAGCCTCACCCAGAGTGGCTCTCACCCCAGCACACGTTCACACACATGTGGCTCCTGCAGCTTCCTGAGTGAAGCAGCCTTTTCCTGGCTGACCTTGGATGGGTGGAAAGGGCATGAGCTGCAGACACCAGCCCACATGCCCTTGTCCTGCTGTTTGGTGGTCGCTTGAGGTTCCAGCTCTTCACCTTTCTGCCATCTGTTTCATATAGGCTTTTCTCATGTTAATTACTAACCTACTTATTTGCTTCTGAATAGGATAAATTATTTTTCTCGCTGGAGAAATCAAATGCTCCCAATCTGTGGTTCCTTCAGAGAGAAACCTGTGCCCAGGCTCAACAGAAATAATTGCCTTTGCCCCAGTGTAATGACAAAGAGATAAGCAATCTCTGCGGCCCAGCAGTTTCGTGAATCCATCTTTCCTTCCTAACAGCTGGATTAGAGGCTTTGTGCTTCAGGCTCTTCAACAGTTTCCATCTCTGAGAGAATACAAATAATTGCTAAGAACAAACCATGCTATCACAGTTGTCATATATTTCTTGGTTGAGTTATCAGCAATAACTTATCTATTATCCAGGGTTTATTGTTTTGGCACCTTTGGGAGACATACATGAAGCACAATGAATATAAATTACATTGCATTTTGACAGTATCTTAAGATTTATGGGGAAACTAAAGAGAGAACAGAATCATTTTGTATAAGATGGGAAAATTATTGATTCAAAACATGGTTAGAATGGTCTCAGTCTAGTAAGACAATGGGAGATAAGTTTACCTTCAGGTCTGTGGAATAATGACAGTGACCTGAAAATAGTAAAGGATTTTTAAGCAGCTTCACCGAAGTCAATGGGGGGCAGGGACTGAAGCATTTTTTTACTTCATGGTAGTCATGGGTAGATTCAGAGAATGCTTTTGAAAATCCTGCCAATAATTTGTACTGTTTGTAACAAGTTAACCATCACAAGGATGTCTTTTTTGTTTGATTTTTGAGGAAAAATATTTTCCACCAAAACAGCAGGAATAGATAAAATACAGGGAAGTCTTATTACAACCACAAACCTCTGTTCAACCCAGAGAACCTGAAGCTCTAACACCACTGACATTTTCCATGAAAAATACTTGATCTCTAGTCTCTCTCATACAGATCCTTTTATTCCCTCCTAGGTTCTCTAATATGCTACTAACCATTAAGGTGATTCTCAGAGCATGGAAGTGAGTGACCTAACCTTATAACTTTATTTAAGCCACCTGAGTCCTTGGCAGATCTTTCACCTTCATATCAGATGGAAAATGCCTTGTGGCAGAAGGTTCTACTTCTGTTGTCCCAACAGAAACAGATCAAGTTGGCTGTCAGTCCTGCCACTCGCTGCTCTCAGCTCCAGATACTGCTCTCAGGAAAATCATCTCTGATGGCAGCACAAATCTGCACCCTCAGGAAGACACATCTTATTCTTACATTGTTGCTCCAGTCACCTAGAACACCAGGTTGATGCATTCTGATGAATTAAAATTTGATTCCCACTGAAAAAATGCCATTGTGATAAAACCTAGTTTGAAACAAATTAAATTGCCTTGAGTTGGATTAATGCCTGGTTTGTTCAAAAGTGCTCTTTAAAAAAATGAAAAAAATGGTGATTTTATTAGGCCAGTCATAAACTTTCATTAACCTAAATTTTAGAGGTCAGCCACTAAACCAAGTTATTAATTATGAATGCAGACATAATTCCTAATTTCTAAAATAGTGGCAAAATAGTTAGGGTTCAATGTGAAAAACAGAATGAAAAGAGATTGATTAGGAAATTACTAGAAAAACAAAATCGGTACAAACAAATGTCTTAAAGAGGTGATTATCACAGAAAAATATAGTGAAAAATGACAAGTCCAAAGAAAGAAATTATACTGATAAAGTTTTAAACATATACACTTCTATTTTCTGTCCTCTTCAAGAATACTGATGATCAGCAATAGAAGAAGTAGCATTAGGGATTTCTGACTGAGCACACATGGAAGCACAGGCAATACCAACTACAGGACATCAAGCCCCAGCATAACAACTTGCTGAAAGGTTTTTGTGCTTCATGAAACAAGCAGTTTAGAAACACAAGACAAATGTTCCTTCAGAAAGAGATGGTGACTGATGGTTCATTTAGTGCACTATGCAACCAGATCTTTGATCATCATTAACAGAAGGCCTCTAAAGGACAGATTTGAACATCAAATATCACTTTACCTACTCAATGGCAGTTCTATTTACGAGCTTATTCCCATTATTTTCACTATTTTATAATCTTAAGGTATTATAAGAACTAAGATATAGGCTCCCTTTTTGATGAAAGATGTGACCAGATGAACTTTCAAGGTCTTATCCAGCCTGGGCTGTTCTGTGATTCCACTATTCTGAGAAAATATTTTTTTTCATACATTTTCAGAGGTTCAGTTTATAGGTACTATTAAAATAATGCAATTCTTCCAAAAAAGATATAAAGAATCCTGGCTGTGTCTGCACAGGTGAAACAAACAGCATATGGGGTAAATAACCCTTCTTGGTGTCTGAGGTAGAAGAAGCAAATGTGAAGTTAAGGAAGGTCAAGAACAGACTCAGAAAGGCTGAGAACAGAACAACTGCTCTGAGTTTAATTGAATTTTTTAAATGAATGAGACACTTTGGAAAAAAAGGAGTAGCATGGTAAAGGATTTAGAAGGGGACAGAGATCATTAGTCCTAGTGGAATGAAAAGAAAGAGAAAGCTCTAAGTTTTTCTATTGTCTATAAAGCAATAGGAATTCTGAATTTTAAAGTTCAGTTTTTAAAGGGGAACAGAGTTCAAAGGTCAAGCTTTATGAAAAATATTCTCCCAATACTTACCTGATCTTTATGTATATTAGTGAGGATGTGTTCACCTTGTTGAATGCAGCTTGGTCAGTTGTGTCCTGATAGCACTATTGTCTGCTGGGTGCCTGGATGAAGCACAGTACATTCAGAAGACGACCTGTGAACTGTCTGTACTTTTCCTTAGCTCTTCTGGCAAAGGACAGTTACTGTGTCCTTAGCTGCAGAACAGTGTTGACTGATTTCAGGACTTAACAGGCATCATTTTGCATCACAAAATACAGCATATTTTCCTACAGATTTTGTCTTTCCCATATCTCCAGTCTGCTAGGGCTGTAACGACACACAAAAAAACTCACCAAAACAAACAAACAAACAAACAAAAAAAAACAAAAACAAAAAAACAAACAAACAAAAAAAAAACAACCACACAAAAAACACACAAAACCCACAAAAAAACTGAAAAAAAAAAAAAACCAAACAAAAAAACTGGAAAAACAAACTAAAAATCTCTGATTAACCAACCAGAAAACCTAATGATAATAAGATATTTCATATTTTATCTTAAGGACAGTAAATGCAAATATTTTCAGATACAGCCACCAACTTATGGTCCTTCTCTCTCAAGCACCATGAAATGTGATTTCTCCTATGTATTAGACTTCTTTAGCTTCTGGCACAGTTACACAAAACTCTTTAGAGTTTTCTGGCTTGCTTTACAGCTTGAAATGTGGGTAAATGACCTTCTCCTCATAAATAACTTACATTCTTAGCAGCAGCAGAAGCCCAACTGAGAAACTTGCTCTCAGAGGCTGCCACGCAGTGCTGGTGGTCACTAAAGCTCTGAAAGATGTTTCAGCTGTGGTACAGTGGGGTAAAAACTGCTTCTTGCCTTGTGCTGACCTTCTGAAAAGAATTTTTGCTGTTTAGATCCATCTGATAGTCATGTGTGTCTGGTGGAATCCACTGTGAACCACCTCTACTAAAGCCAAAGACAGGCATCAGTGTCTGAAGAGTGCCTGTGTTAAATACCTCTCATAGTCAGCCCTTACATCTTAAACTGAGGTCATTGCAAATTTCACCCCACACAGATGTAGCTCCAGCTTTCTGTACTCCCTTTACCTCTGCCCTCATGGAGCACAAAGAGCTCAGGCACATGTGGGAAAGTTGCACTGGCTGGCAGCTACTGCTGTTACACTGCATTGTCTCTGCAGCCCCAGTCCTGGAGGGTTTTCTGCAGGTGAGTGCCCTCTCCAGCCACTCAATCCCTCCTTTTTTCACCCAAGTCACCATAGCCTTATGCACCTTGTAGAAAAAGAAATGGATGGCAGCCTTTGGCAGGTGTTGTCAGGATCATCAGCATCTCACTACATCATTGAGGCATTGCAAAGAGGACACAGAAGGAACTTGGATCTATCCTTACACATTTGGCTTGTTGTTAGAGAATAAAGTAATTAAAGTAATTAAAAAAAAACCTTAATCCAAGACACTCCTGTACATTTTTTTTTTTAAGAGGAAAAGCATATTTGTACCCCTTATGATCAATAGTGTTGTTAAACTCAGCGTAACCTGAGCACTCCATAGAGACTGGGCCACTGTTTTAGTAACAAAATCTTTCCTTTTTTTCCACTACACAGCACTAAAGAGGAAAAGAGGATCTATGCAAAATTGGAGAGAAAAAGAAACCGAGCTATATAAGAAAATTAAAAGCTTTTGTTATATTTTAAAAAGAAGAGTTTCTCAGAGGGCAAAAAACCAAACTTAAGTAGCATTTTTTCAGGGTGAGCTATGCACTTCTGACACAAACACTGCCCATTTATTTGTTCATCACATCAGAAAATCTTCCTTGTGGTGCAAACACCATAAATTTTAAGAAGCTGATGCCTTTTATTTACCCATGCCTGCACTAAAAAGTCTTTTCAGTCTTTTTTACACATTTACTTACATTGAACTGTGGTCTCAACTAATTCTCCTTAATTTTAGGGTATCAACTGAATTAAATACCTAATGTCTTGAGATGCTGTGAGACCACTAAAACTGTCCTCTAGATATGTTAATTTCCTTGTGAGGCCATGGAGGGGTCTTGGATGCCTCAGACACAAGCCCAAGCAAAGCTGGAGGACTTTGGTTCAGTGTTGAATCTACAGGGAGGAAGGGATGGGGGTTGAATGTTTTCACTCTTCTACAACAAACTTTTCCTTTGAGACTCCTGATTAACTCACTCATTGATAGCAGACAGTATTTTCCTTCTTTTGCTGATTAGAGCAATCAATTTCATGTGGCCCTGGAGGAACAACTGATACATAAGTATTTATTTCTTTTGTTACCTCTCTAAAAACTGGACTTCTCCTATCTGCTGGAAAGGAACATGGAATGGGGAGAAGGGGGGAGGGGGAAATTCAAGTGTATGCAGTATTCTAAAGACTTGTTATGTTCCTTGTAACTTGACTCTCTTCAGATTAAATGAAAGAGCTGCTAAGGCTACAATCTTATATTGAGTGTGGTGCATACCAGCCTGAAAAGTTGTAACCTTTATTCAGGCTATGAATAAGATTGCGAAAGCTGATGTTCACATAATTAAACATTTTCCAAGACAAATGCCATCCGTGGCTGCTGCCTGCCTCAGCTTGCTGTGCTGGAGGTGATATTCATAGCACTGACCCCAGGAGGGGCTTGGAGGAAAGATACTCCCCAGCAGCTGAGGAATAGCAATGAGAGAATTCCATGGCATGAAGTGTAATGTTGGAGCCTTAGCCCTCTAAGAGGAGGGAACTGTGGGGAATTTCTGTGATATTGGGTCTACTACCTACTTTCTTAGTGGCCTGCATTTCCTTCCAGTTATAAAAATTTCCCAAGAATGGAATAGCAGTGGAGCATTACCATAGCTTTTCTTCTGGTATGGGGTTTGGGTCTCCTTGCCCACAGTCTCATGTTCTGGGGACAGTGTGAGCTGTGCCTCAGCAGCTGTTAACAAAGCCTCACCAGAAATATATGGGATTCAGGCATGTCATACAAGATTGCAAATGCGGTCCTGATGCTTTGGTGCTTCTTTGTGTCCATTGCTCCTGCATACTCACAGATGTTAGGATGCTCTTTGTTCACATTCCTTATTCTTGTTGAGGGGCAGGATGCAAATACTTGGGGTGCAGTTGACTGCCTGAACTATGCTTTAAACAGAGGTCATTTGAGTTAGAGCTAGGTAAATAAACTGGCTGAGACTGCTAAAATGTTCTTTAAATATTTGTTTACTTACTGCATTCCAGTGGTGTGGCTTACACACTATCACATCTACTTTTGTCAGTACAGGAAGAAAAGAAAACCATTCTTCTCTGCACTTAGAGTCTGGAAGCCAAGTATCTGTCTGGAACAATCTTGAGTGGCCGATTTATAGACATCCAGAAATACACATTTATAAAGAAGAGGCAGAAAGTCCCAACACCATGCATAAAAGTGGGGATTGCTGCAATGCCTGAAAAAGCAGAAACATGACACAAAGCAAAATCATCTAGAAGATGTTAATAGTAAGTTTTTAATCTGTTCTCTTAGAAGTAATTGTTTTCCTTAACTAAAAAGAGGGTAAGGAAGATCCAGTATCTTATCAAGTTTACCTGTTTGAACACTATTTTCATAATATTTGTGTTAAGGCTTGCATACCCTTCCAAGTACAACTATTTTTCTCCCAAAAGCACTGTCTTTTGGCAGCAATCTTACACAACTTCATGATATGGTGTATGTGAACATAAATTCTACTCTCAAAATGAAGTGGCTCATCATCTTTCAATGGGAAGTTATGGTAGAAAACAGTAAAAACTGATCTATGGATATGAACACTATTGACTATGAGATGGCAGACAGTCTTAAATAGTTCACTACAGTTCAGCCAGAGGGATCAGATGATCCCAGAACATTGAGAGAACTGGCACATGGAGCTAGAAGTCTGGTAGGAACCATTATAAATATACCCATCACATTGACTGTGGTAGCTTTTGACTAGAGAATAATAAACTTCCAAGCTATATTTAATGAAAGAAAAACATAACTCAGGCGTCTACTGAACCATTTGTCAGTATTCACGTTTTCTGAACATTTTTGAAGAAAAACGTAAGTAGAGATGTGGAAGAAATGCAACAATACTTACCAAATATGGATTCTGCAAGGCTTATCTGGCAACTTTTGTGCTAAGCTATTCCTGGGTAAGGGGGATGAACCAGAGCTGAACTATCCAGACTTGTCTAAAACATGCCTTTGGTCATGTCCTATGTGAGAACTGAACTGGGATGGGGAAGATGGAGAAAAGGGAAAGCAATCATCAGGAAATACTTCATCAGGAAAAGATGAGGTGTTGCTTCAAGTGGGTATCCATGAGGCTGAAAAATGCTTTTTTCTTTTACAGAGATTGTTGTGGGATGGGCCTGATTTAATATTTTAGTTGATAGTCTTCCCATACAAAATAGGTACTTACAAATTTTGCTAAAAACAGCAGGGAGCAGAGATAGAATTGTCTTCAGAAGTAACATGTTTTAAGGATGAGGCACTGGGGGGTCCCCAGCGTTCTGAGTAAAATTTATGACTTTGAAAAGTCTAAATGCATGTTTTCTTTCTTGCCAAACTGTTCTCAAAAATGTAGTTTTGCTGAATGAGCTTGAGTGCCATGATACATTTACCTGCTGTTCTGCTTTCCCTCTTCAGCACTGAATTTTTCTTTTTCTTAGTTTCGGAGTGTTTTGAAGTGATTCTCATGACAATCACTGGAAAGGAAGACAAAAAAAAAAGTAAATTAAGAGGAAAAGCTCTTTCTTGTGTTTCAAGATAGCAGCAAAAATGGGTAACTGGCTCACTGAATCTTCCTTTGTTTTTTGGCAGGATTATACAAACTGTTTTTAAGATTTAAGGCAGATTCATCCTGGAAGCTCCTACACAGGGTTTCAGACAGCTTGACAGGATAATGCATTTTCACTGATGCTTTGCAAAAAACCCTCAACATGTATCAGTAGCAGAGTTTTTGAAGGGTAAGGGCGCCAGTGCGCTCTGCTGCACACTTTCAGCTTGCACATGGGCTTAGCAGCAGCTTGTGCTTAACAGGAGCTTGAGGGGGAGATCTTGCCACATCATCCAGCTCTCATGTAACACTGTTCCTGGACCTCAGCTGTGGGAAAACTAGTTTTTGGGGATACCCACAAGCAGTCAGGAGGATTACACTAATCAGTGCCAGTGCAGGGCATAAGACCTGAGTCTCCTATTGAAGAACGTGCCCAGGAAGAATCAAGGGGGTGTGTTTTCTGACGGGGATTTTTTAAGGGCAGCTCGCCAAACATTTCAGCAGCTAATTATATTGGGAATTTATTTTTTGAAGTGTTTATAAGTGATCCAAAAAGAGGGACGTTTGATTCTTCCACTTGACATGTGCCAAATATAATTGGAATGATCACACACTGGTCAGTCTGTGAACAAATTGGATTTGCAATTTTGGCAATCACTCTGCTTTTGAAAAGCACTCTGGAAATCAGGATGGTTTGTTTCATGCAATGCTGACAGTTTGTGCACAAAAAAAGAATAGAAAAATAAGCACTTTCTTGCAAAACAAATAAGATCTAGGATGAAATTTGAATCTTTTGAAGCTGATGGCAAAATTCCTGTTGGCCATGATTTCACCCCAAATCTTTCAGCAGTGAACCTAGTAGTTCCTAGATCTGCAAATAAAATGCTATGAAAAGTAATCTGGTTAGTTACCTTCTCTCCTTGTCATGATTACCAACTGTGTATGATCAAACTGACATTGTTCTTCTATGAAACCCCCGATTACAGAAATTAGGAATTGAAGGAAGTCAGTGTTTTCTTTAGGCCAATAACATAAGGGCAGGGGAAACGTTAAAAGTGCTTGAAACAAAGGCTGAGGACTTTTTCTACTATTCTTGGCCATCTGATCCCTTAACTTTATCAGCCTGTCATTCTGAAAATCTGGTTTAAGGTCAGTTTTTTCTAGCAATTTCCTTACTTTGACTCCTTGTGCACTCTCCTAAATTGTTTTTGTCCTTCTTTTTTGAAGTCTATGGGGATTGCTGCTTAAAAAGCTAAGAGGAGAAATAGGGAAATAAGAAATAATTTCTTGCTTTGAATATTGNTAAAAACTACAAGACTAAAACCCGGGGAGGGGGGGGGAGGGAGACACCGTGTTAAACTGCTTACTTTGGCCCCTAATTCAGCAAAGAAACCTAATTCTCCATTAAGTGCAAACTTTTATTGAAGTCCAATGTGACTTTAACATCTTATATGCATATCTCAATAAAAATGGAGTATATCTATAGATCTTTCACCTATAGAGCATCAGCCTGAGAATTTTAGATTGCCAATGCCCCTATCAAGTAACATTTACTCTAGGTTTTTCTATTATCAGCTCAGCTCGTTTGACTTTATTGGCAGCAAAATAAATTGCTTTAGTGACTTCTCTCTGCGTTGGATTCTTTTCTAATTCAGGCTTTCAGTTTCAATTATTATAAGGGTCCTTTTCAATGTAAAAGTGGATAAAAAATTCTTTCAAAACAGTTTATTAACCCAACTGGCTAAGCAGAACCTCCATCAAAAGCTGAGTTAGCTACTGCTTGGTTGCTGCCACTGACAAAGTTTAGCCCATCTGAGAGCAAGAATCCCACTGAAATGGACAAAGCCATCAGAATTTTGCATTTTTGAATGTCAGCCAAACTATACTCAAAATGAACTTCTTTCATGAATACTCTCCCTACTGTATATTATTTCCTCAGTAAATTTTATTCCATAATATGAAGTACAGATGCTCACTTAATGATCAGATAAACATAAAAATGTAGAAGCATATTAAAATCTATGGAACTTATGCTAATGTTACCATTTGAACATCACATAAACTTGCAGAAAGGACTTCTGGGTCATGTAAATAAATGACTTAAGTTGAATTTCTGTAGTTACAGAATCACCTGAGATGTCAAGATACTCTGTGCTTCTTCGTAAAAAAATCTGTGTAGCTCAGTGTGGCCCCTGTATCATAGTAGTGATGTGCACACAAATATCTAAGAACAAAAGTATTAGGGAGCATCTTTGTCGCTTTCTTGCCTGTATGCTGGATTTTGTGTTGAGTGAAAAAGTGTATTTTTCTTTGATTCTGCTGAGTTGATGCCCAAAAGCAAGGGGAAAACAAACATTTCAGGACAGTGATTAAAAAGAAATAGGTGTTTTTACTTGCTTCTGGTAGATTTTGGAAATCAATCATGCATTGGGGATAGGGGTGCAGAGGCCAAAAGAAGAACTGGTTCCTTGAGTTTTGCATGGTCCATTGCTGCTCACTGCTGAATGCTTCCGACTGCTGCTGCTGCTGCTGCCATTCCTGCTGCAGCCTCACCCTGCCCAGCACTTGGGATGGCTCTTAACAACCCACAGGAGGGAAAGTTCTGCCGTCAAAAATTACAAACAGTTTTGCCTGTGACAGCATTTTTCTTGAGAGGGCTTTCAAGTTTTAACCATATTCCTGGCTTCACAGAACACCACAGGATTCTCTGCAGCCCTTTGTGTGGGGGGCCTTGCCAATATTTGTGCTGTGCCAACTTTAGGCTTTTGGCTTTATGGGAAGAGCATAAGGAGAGATAAAAGGATGTTTAATATAATTTGGAACTCGAAAGAACAACCAACATCTCTTCCATTAATCCTTAGTTTATGGGAGCAAATGGATAGTTCAGTTCTTCTGCCGTCTTCCTCCAAAGTTGCTTAAGCTGACTCCCAAAATAAAATGAGGCTGACGTATGAACCACAAAACATTTTGATTAATTAACTGGTGGTACCAGTCTTCTGATATAAACATTTCTTCACCCTCTGTTCTACTGCTTCTTCCCAAGTTCATGCCTTCCTTTAACTTGTCTAACCTCTCATTTTCTGCCACATTCCAGTGTTGTCTGGCCACTACAGTTCCTCTTTACTGAAGCAGACTGATGGGACCATGTTAACTTGTTAGATATTATTAACCCTCTTCACTTATCTTGAATCAGAAGATCTTCCAGGAGTGACCTATCCCTTACTCCTTTCTCTGTGTCTGACAAGATTTGGGCTTTGACTCTTCCTGTTCTATGTGCATGAAAAACTATTTGGGCAGTAATGTCTTTTCTGTATCACAAGCACTTATGAAGAAGCTTTGGTCAGCTTCTCATACTGTTCCAAGAACATTAATTTCATTTGGAGTGTATAAAGGTTTAGGAAAAAAAAACCCAAATATAAGAGGATGGTAAACACACATACTCTTCAGCTAATACAGAGCCCATTGATGTTTTTGCTGATATCAATGGGTTTTTTAACCTGTGATTTTCTTGGGGCTGTGGCTGCTTTCACCCTACGGCTGTTGACACATTAGTCAGTAGCTCTGTAATTCAAATGCCCTTTACTTTATATTAAACTCTTCAAATATGTTCAATGAGGCAGCTAATTTCTCAAAAGAAGAATGTCCTTAGGAATTCAATATAAAGCTCTCTAAAGTTAATTCCTATTGATTTCAAGAGTTTTCAAATTGGATCAAACCTTTTTAGCATATAAGGTAGGTCCCTTTTTGGCTTAGTTTTCATTTTAGTATTTACTAAAGGACAGCAACAGAAAAGCAGCAAAAATGAACCTTTTTTCTTGCATTCCTTTTTCTATTGGCAACGAGAACCATCGATTCTGTATTTATCATTCATGTGATACTTCTTTCCACAGATGTTTCAAATTAGATAGGATATGTTGCATCTGTGTACTCTCACCAGCAAACAGGTAGCACCCAAACTTGCCAAACAAGAAAGTGCATTTGCCTGGCCTGGTCTCCTGTTGGCTTTGGACCTAGTAAGCACAAACTGTGGCAATTACTAATGCCGCTAAGAGAGACCCATTTGCTGTCTGTTTGCTTTACTGTAACTCAGGTAGGTGCTTAGGCAGGAGTGTCTTTCTGACAAAAAATGGCATGAAGGCAACAGAACCTTGCACAGAATTCCTGTGCAAGGAATGATGCTCTGATGTGAGGGAGAACCTCTGCATTTACCAGTCTTCCCCCACCACGTTCCCACAGTAAGAATGCTTATTTTTAACCTTCCCCCTCCCCCCCCCTTCCCACGTTCTTACTGCTTTTTTATAACATATGTATAATTGTGTAAAATATAAAGGGGTCAAAGGTTTGCTTTTGGAGTGGTAGATGCCCAGGACAGCTGGGGTTCATCCAAGACAGCAAATCTTTAGGATACAACTTCAGTTATCGTGTGGACACATACTAAAATTACAAGTAATTTGCTTTGACTTTCTTTAACACCATGGAGACCACAGGGAGCTCAGCCTGTTTCCATGCTGTCCCTTTAAGTAAGGGACTGGCCCAAACCCACTGTTCATAAGCAGTAAGTTGAGCAGGCTGCCAAGGTACCAATGCAGAGAATCTAACAGGAGTGCTTTAGAAACAGGCTTCTTTCTCTCAAATATGCCCATGTTCAGTGCCTTCCATTTATTAGTCCTTGCAGTGTTTTGAACACAGGGTGTTCCTCCCCTGGCACATGGGGAAAAGTAAGTGGCTCAACCAAGAAATTGCATCCAGCCAGTGGCAGACTGGGGAGCTGGATGGACACAAATGCCCAGCTTCTTTTCGCTCTGTCTGTTGCTTTGCCATTTTCCCAGCCTGGCAGCCTGGTCCTTGATAACTCCTGTTTGCAAAAATGTGAGACCAAAACTTCATCTTCCTTTTTAATGAGATGGTGCTTGATTCCATGTCACATCTCTAATATGAAAATTGCATAAAACATCTGAATTTGGGAGTATAAAAGACAAGTTTTTCAGACTTTGAGAACAAACTTACCTCTGTTTGCCTAGAGAAGGCATAATTTTAGCAGGGGTTACTTACATTTCTGCATTGACCTTAGAAAATCACTTTATTGTTACTCATAGGGAGAATTTTCTCTGCTGGTTTACTCCTTGGCCTCCTTCTGAGTACACAAATCTGGAAGTTTGTTTCATATACCGGGATAAAATATACTTTTACAATAGAAAGCAACATTATTTGGTTTGGTTCTGTTTTGGTTTCATGGGGTAACAGTGGTGAAGGAATTATACCCAGGCACTCAAGTTAAATCAGGCCTACATCATATCTGTACCCTGAGATATATTTGGCAACGTACAAACATGTTAAAAGCCATGGGAAGTGAACAGACCTTGAAAAAATATGGACCCTCCAAATGTTGATATAATTGCTGTAAACTTTTTCATTGCTCTGGTATTTGGAGTACTCCACACTGTTTAATTTGAGCTATTAACATTCCAAATGAAAGTAGCAAGAACTCCACCATAAGTTTATCTTTCTTTGACTAATCTTAACATGCACCCAAGTCTCTGTCTTGCTTTCCAAGAACCACATGGTACGGTTATATTTCAGAAGCATGTTATCTATGCTGTCTGCTTTAGCCATTTTACTGACACTGCCTAAGTGGCCCCCCTGGAAGTACTTACCTCTCTCCAGTGACTATGTAGGGAGTTTGCTCCTCTAATTTTTCTCTTCTGAATCAGAGCAAAATAAGATCTTACTGTAGACTAAACCAAACTATGCCTATAAGTCCACCAGTGTCAAGTTATAGTTTTGATCCTTTAAATCTTATTCATGCAAGTAAATCAGCAGTGCTGTTTGTGGAGTGGAAGAGTAGCAAAGCTGTGTTATTAAAGGTCACGAGACCAGGGCTTCAGAACTTCTACAGCTTTTGCTCCACTCAGCCTTAAAATTCCCATGCTCAGCCCCCTCCCTCCATTGCTGTATTTTAGCCAATTTCTAAGTAATATTCCCAGCACAATATGATCTTGAACTTCAAATAAGGCTTTTTTTTTTTTTTTACAGCTGTAGTAAAAACACAGTTATGAAAATAAATGTCAGCTAATAATATAATAATGATGGAAAGAGCAAGACACAATATAATCCAATCAAAGAGGTTCAGTCTGGCATTACTTCTTCACCAAAGACCACATATGGATGCACACACATGCAGAGGCACTCATTGAACCTCTACACAGAATCTACCCCCAGATTACCCAGTCTCTCCATTTTATTACTGACTGATACAGTAAAGCCTTTTGGCATTAATCTAAAAAAAAAAAAAAAAAGCAATGAGTATGAAAAGATACAGAAGAACAAGTTTTAAAAGAACCTTCCTTCTCTGCAACCACAGTTTCAGGTGGCTTCTATGTGTTTTCCTTTAACATTCAAATCTGACATGTCAGTGCATTTTCTTTACTACAATTACTAGACTGATGTATTGTTAGTGTAAAAAAAATAATGCCAGCGGAAGAAAAAAGGGAAGTACTATGATTATAGAGCACCCATTTACAGCTTACGGCATCTCTGATGCACAATTATACTGCAGGGATTTCTATCCCTTTTTATTTCAGTAGTTAAGTTTGTTTTCTGTGAAAGGCCACGACATGCACAAACAAACCTAAGGGCACTATGTATGAAAATTACAGATACACTGCAGGGTGAAAAACTATGGGGAACAGTAGAAGAAAAGTCTCAGGGGTCTGGAACACCTGAAAAACACTTGAAGAATTTTTTTTTGTCAATCCAAAGAGTTTCTATTTCAAAGAATTTAAAAATGGGCAATTCTTTTGGAAGTGAGTGTTTTGTGGAAAATTCCATTCTGTTGAAAAAATTACTTTTGGCAAAAACAAAATTCACAGCTGTGATTTAAAGAAGCAGAGGATACCAAATATCAAGAAGAGCACATTCCACTTTTAGCACCCAGAAACTGGGACATTGGCCTCCATACACTTCTCAGTTCTTATGCAGGGACAGTCCCTTGCTGTCATAATTTCATTTATGTCACATGGTATGTGATAGCTGTTTGTCTGGGGTGATGCTTAGTAAAATATCACATGGGGAAAGTTTTGCACTTCCTGAAGCATGAGTGGGATGAAGACACATCTAGCTCAGGTATTCAAGAGTATCTGCTGGCGTCACCTGCTGAACTAAAAAGCTGTTTAAAATATACCATCATTTCAAATAAAGTTAATTCTGACTGAAAAGAAAATCACAAAATATTCCCATAATATTTTATGTTTATATAATTCATTGATCTCAGAGGGAGTTGGTTATCAAATTCCTCTTAGCAGTAGAAAGTAGTGGGATGCTCACAGTAGTTTACACAGTTATGCAAATTGAAAAGTTCTGTAGTGAGAAAAAGATAAAGACAACTATAGACAACTTTAGAGAGTTAAGTACAAGCAAGGGTTTAAAGGGAAGATGCTTTTTCTCAGGATGCCAGCCATGTTATACAGGTGTTTCTCCAAGATAAGAACACAAGGCTCAAGAGGACTGTACGAAATCCCCTGGGAAAGGTTAAAGTGAATACTTGGTGGCATCTTGAGAGGACATGGAGAGTGCACTGAAAGAAAGGAGAAAGGAATAAGGAAAACTGTAGCCAGGCAATCTGACAAGCACATAGACAACACTACACACAGACTTTGCAGGACATACAAGCAAAGAATAAAGATTTAGGTAGGAGAGAGGGATAAATATTTTTTGATATTTTAACCCTTCTCTGCATGCATCTCTGATAAGGGACTTGAAGAAAGTCGATTTTCCATGACTGGTCATAGGTTCTGAGATGAAGGGATATTATTTTCTGTGTAAAAAACATCTGAGTTTATCTTGCCAAGTCATCTGGAAGCAACAAAGTGCAACCATTCAGTTCATTAATTCAGATTAAAATGGGATTATATTCCTTGCTAGAAAAGGATGGGAGTTCAGATTCACCATGGAACCCTGGTTGCTTTCAAAAGCTTTCATTTATCACGCATTGTTTCCTTAGATTTTTAGGTTTCAAGTAACACTCCAGAGGAAGAATTCGCTTTTCTTTCCTTCTTCCTAAAATTACTAAGGGATATATTGAGAATATCTATTGAGAAGCCAAGGCACCAGGAGGGATTAACCATGTTGTTCATACTTTCTGTTGATTCTAGTTACTGCACCATGTCAGCAAGTATAAATAAAGATAGCAAAGAATGGTTTTATTGTGGAAGGTAGGATCTATATTCTGTTTCCCAGGCACAAAGAAAATACTTTCATAATAAGAAAAGATCCTTGTGATCCACTGAACTTGTGGTTCAGCAAAGAGTGAAGTTCTCTAGTTTTTGAACAGTGCACAGCAGCATTACAGAAAGCAGACATGGACCCCTGATGAACTGTTTCCAGGAAAAAGTGTGAAAATGGTCTTGAGAAGGACCTGGAAATTTTAATGTCTTCCAGGAAATCAGCTGGAAAAATCTTCAGCGATTTTGGAAATAAATTCTGGTGTGTTGCACTGTCCAAAATCATCTTTCCGTTGAAGCCAGTGGCAATGCTCTTGTGCATTTCAGTGGCTATCAGATAAAGATGTGACTGTTGATACAGAAGATAACACTACAAGATTAATTTTGTGCTAAGACATTCAGAGCAGATTTGTTAAGATGTTTTAATTGCTCAGCTGCCATTGAACTAAATAGAGGCAGACAGTGCAGTAACACTCTTCTGAAATATCTGCATGAGATTAGTTGACTTAAATCTTAAAGCCATTATATAAATCCTTGTGATCAACTAATACTTTAGATCACTCAAACTGATCATGTTTCTATGTTTAATTGAAGCAGTAGCCTCAAACATACAATGATTTTTCCATCCAATCTTACATGTTTGTCATCTATTAATATCTATGATTTTTGGTTTAGCTTTTGCTACCTGCAGAAAATTTTGAAAAACAGACACGGAGAATCTACGGAAATTATGCATTTATTTAGACATTGGAGAAATTCAAGGCATATTACTCTGCTGACTCCATTAACCTTTACTTACCTCATAGACTACACAGTTCAGACACCTATTCTGGTTTTCACAGCAGTTTATAAGATACTTTCACTAAAATCCAGAAAGGAGCTCTCTATCTTGGAGGTGCATGACTTGCTTTAAAAGCAGCCTGGGATTTGCAAGGGAAGAATGACTTTTTTATCTCTGTGACAGAAATCCCAGCTGACAGCCCTGTTTACGCTACAGAAAATAATGACTGCTGACAGTCTCAAGGACCACCCGGTGGGTTATTTACATTTGAAACATTTGAAATCAACTCTGTTTAGATAATGTTTCAGTTTCGAATCTGGCTTGCCTGCACATGTTGCTTGTAGGCTTTATTAAAGCTAATACATCTCATTGGAACTGTAATCAATAATGTCCCAGTTTCATACTGTCAGTCAGGATCTATTAATGTGGAACTGCTGAGTTACATGTGAAACAATTTGTTCATTTGGATTTTGGAGCCCAGTTGTTAAGAGCAAACTCTTCATGTTTAAGAAAACTGTCATTTTTAAAATGTAAATGAATTAGTTTTTTTATTCTAACATCACCCTCAGGAGAAGTATATAAATATTCTTTTTTTATATTATAACATATAAAAAGAAAGATATTCCAGATTACCTGAGTTTCTTAGGCTTGGAATGTACACCGTTGTTAGATATCATCAGCAAGTAATATTTTTAAATTCAGATAACCCATTTAGCAATATACGATTTAAAAAGTTTTAATAAATAACAATTTTTCATGAGATGTGTATTTTCTTCTGTTCAGGAAGTTCTCTTTCCAGATCTTTGTTTTGCCAAGAATATTTCAAAACTGATCAAAGAAGAGTAACTGGAAGGGTGTTAAATTAATCTTACCCAGTTCTCTGAATACACAGTTAGATAGATACATATTTTTAACCAGCATTTGTCTTAGTACCTAAAAAGGCAATGATGAAATAAGCAGATAGCTAGAGTGTGCCAAAATGATCAAATAAGATTAATATCCTGTATTAATTCCTGTTACCAAAGTAGATATGAACTTATATTGCTCTTAATTGTATCTTTCCCTTTCTTAGAGTTTTCATTCTTCATTCTCAGTGGCAGTGATCCATAGCTTCAGTTCACATTCCAGTTTGCAAACATTGGTTAATAGGATACGAAATTGTGTCTCCTTCCTTAATTCAGCAGGTCATGGAGAAAAAATCGTACTTATTTTTAAAATGCAAGTATAAAGGATTTATAAACAGAGTTCATCCTGAGGGATTCGCTACAAAATGACATTAGGATGGGAATCTCACGAAACGAGTTAATCCTCTGTGCTGCAGACTCCAGAAAGCACTCTAGAAGATATTTCATGCAATCTACCTCTTTTAAGTGACTGCTTTGGAAAAACAGACATCCAGCCTGGGAGGATTCCTAAACGTTTATGAACAGGTACGTGGAAGTCAAGGGCACAAATCTAGGTGTATGTTCAAAAATAAAAGTGCTCTTTGAATGATGTGTTGGTTGGTGCTGAATATGCTTTCCCTCCACTTCAAGGCCAAGTGCAAGATCCCGCACCTGTATCAGGGAGATCCCAAGCACAAGTACAGTTTGGGCAAAGAATTGCTTGAGAGCAGCCATGGGGAAGAGGATTTGGAGGTGTTGGATAAAAAGCTCAATGTGACCAAGCAATGTCACTTGCAGCACAGGGAGACAAAGGCATCCTGATTTGCATCAAAAGCAGCATGGCCAGCAGTTTCTGAGAGGTGGTTCTATCCCTTTACTCCTCTCTTGAGACCCCACCTGGAGGTCTGTGCCCAGCTCTGGGGCCCCAACATATGGAAGACATGGACCTGTTGGAGTAAGTCTAAAGGAGGGCCAATAAAATTATCAGGGCTGGAGAATCTCTCCTAGAAAAACAGTCTTTGAGAAAGCTGGGGTTGTTCAGCCTGGAGAAGACTCCAGGGAGATCTTAGAGCACCTTCAGTATCTAAAGGGAGCCTGCAAGAGAACCGGAGAGGAGCTTTTTTACAAGAGTGATAGAAAAAAGGGGAATGGTCTTAAGCTGAAGGAGAGTAGGTTTAAATTAGCTATTAGCAATAAATTCTTCACTGTGAGGGTAGTGAGGCACTGGAATGCGTTGCCCAGAGGAGTTTGGCTACCCTATCCCTGAAAATGTTCAAAGACAGATTGGATGGAACTTTGAGCATCCTGGTCTAGAGGACGGTATCCCTGCCTATGGTAGGGGTTTGGAACTAGATGATCTCTAAGGTCCCTTCCAACCCAAGCCATCCTAAGATTCTACGATTCTACGATTCTATGATTCTATGATTCTATGATTCTACTTTTCATTTATCATCTGTGCAATGAATGCTATGCTATGCTATAGAAGGGTACCCCTGTGCATCAGAAGGTAAAGCCCTGCTACAAGAGGAAATTCTTCGTGTCATGAAATACTCCAATTTAAGCTAAGGTAATGTTCCAAACCTGAAGAAGGCAAAATGAGGAGGTAGCAGTAGAATTTTGCTTTTTATATAGTATATTCCCCTTTTTTAATGCAATCAAGAGTAACTGTGACTAGGAATCTTTAAAAAGAAACTCTGTTTTCTTTGGCTACCATAATCAAGACCAGACTCTAAAGGATCTCTAGGAAAAGATGCTGCCACTCTGCACAGGAAACAGCCAAGCTCAGGGCTGCTTCAGAGCTTAGGTTGTAACAGGCTTTAAATATGTGAGATGGCTTTCTAAAGGACAGACGTAACTGACCAGAAAAACACATAGATGGCACATAGGAAAAAAATTCTTAGCATGGACTGATGCAAAGCAAGGATCTTTTCTGGTAACAATGTGAGCTACTGGAAACCTACATTAAGAGAACATATTGTTTGAGAGTGTGATGGCCACAGAGAAAATACTGATTGGATTGTTTTCAGAGGCTTAAAAATACATCAATAATCTCTGTTTTACACTGTAATTTGATCAGCAGTATGGCTCCTAGCAAAGTCAGGAGAGTAATGTAGATTTTAAGTAAAGGTAACACCATTTAGTATACCTCAAGCTACCAAAAGAATCCCACTAATGTAAAATCAGCTGGAAGAGGCCCAAGCATTTTCAGCATTCCCAAAAGGAAATAAGGGGTTAGTCTGAAAAGCATGAAATCAGATATGCAGGAGTGATCCAAAATATACCAAATACAATCTTCAGCTGCAAAATCTTAAACCAGCTTGTTCTGGTTCACATTTGTAAGAATCTGATGGCTGACACGAAACCAATTACAATAAGAGACTGATGTTTTGAATTTCTGGCTTAACTGTGGCCTTAATTTTGACATCAGATATGACAGAAGGAAATTGGGAAAATTAAAATACAAGACACACTAAAGGGAATACAAGGCTGAGAGCAAGTAATAGATTGAGACAGGTTTTAGAAGGTAATGGGAAGATCTAGTTTCTACAACAAATGAGCACCACAGAATGTTTGAGACAAATTAGACCCAGTATTTTAACAGACATCACCTCTGCTTCAAAATAGTTCGTTTTGACCCAAATTTCTGCAGTTGATAAAATATTACAGAATGGCAGCTATTTAAGTGATTCAATACTTTAGTAATCAAAAATGTTTCCCAAGCAGCTGGAACTGTCAATGTATGACAATACTTTTACAACCAGGTGCTTTATTTCCCTCAAGACCATCATCTAAATTTATTGTGAGGCATAAACTCACATTTAGTTGGCATGAAATTAGAATCTAAAAAGATTTAAAAGTATTGGGGAAAAGGATTTGCTTAGCATTTGCATTTGGAAAATAAAATTAAAATGCCTGAAAGTAGAAAAGGTACTGCAATATTGTGAAAACAGAATGTTCAGAAACTCTAAAGGCTAATAATGTTTGTTGTGAGATCATATATCTGGTTTGACAAAGCAACAATCTTCATTTACAGGAATGATGTGAGAATTTAGGCTGCTAAAGCCATTTAACTAGTCCATTTTTTTTTTTCCCCTCCCAAACTAACTGTGTGGTACAGTGTGGTTAGCATTACTCAGGTGCTTAGAGGGAGGCCACTGTAAAATTAGGTCTAATTGCCTTGGACACTGTCAGACATAGTCCTCAGGCATTCAGCAGGTCAGATACTAATTGCCACACATAGCACAGGAGTAGCACAAGACTGGGGAAGGATACACAGGTGGAAAAGAAGGAAGGAAAAGAAACTCTTTCCTTCAAAACATTTTAAACCATAAAATTACTTTAACTATGATTATTGCATTTGTGAATGGAATAAACTGCATTCAAGTAGTCTATGGAAACACTGCATATAGCTAGAATGCCCTTCAGGCTCCTATTACCACTACAGACAATGTCCTCAGGCTGGACAGGCAAAGCAGCTCCTCAGTTTTCAGCGAGGCAGATCTTCCATGCAGCATTCAGCTCCTCCAGGCCCTGCTCAGGCTGCTTTCTCTGCCTGTAAGAGACACTCCTGAATAGAACAAATTCTCAAGCCAAAGGCTAGAAATAGGCATATAAGCATGTTAGGAGTATTTGCCTCTTTCAGAATGTCAAATGGAATATGAACCTTCCCTGGTAAAAGGCTCAAGAACTGTTGAAAAGAACTCAGAAGTGGTGCTACCTATAAGTATTATAAAAGCAGATGCAAAGGCTCATCTTAGCAATGCAGATAGCAGAATTCCTCTGCAGTCTGCAATTATCAGAGTTTTTTTTACTGCCAAAAACCAAATGTAGGTAAAGAATTACACAACGGAAAGCAGATATAGAATATGTGGATATCAATCTAGCACAAGGATTAACATGCATTAGTTTATAAATTCCTGACATTTAAGGAACTATTTGCACTTAATACTAGATGAAATTAACCAAAAATCTTTTCCAAAGAATGAAGCTTACCATTTCTTTTAATTTATTTTTCTTACATTAGTTATGGCATGGGAAAAGCCCAAGAGGTTTTCTTCGTAGTATTTCTAATTAAATTAAGAGCAAGAACCAATTAAAAAGTCAAATGGTTTCCCATGAACTTTTAGACTGAAGTGTTGGATAAATTTAGATTCCCAATAAAAACTAATTTGATTTCAAAATGTTCTGGCCAAGTTTTTCAGAAATGGATGCTTATAGGTAGGATGCTGTGTCTATGTTTTTAGGTAATACAGAAGAAAGGTATAAATTTCAAAAGTTCTCTGCATCTAAATAATCTCAATAAATCAACATGAACAAGTGACATTTAGCTCCCCTTAGATCAGAAAATTCTTTTAAAGATAAATTGCAAACATGAACAACTTTTTCGTCTTTCTTATGATTCTAGGCATAGGCTATGTATAGAATTCACAGAAATGTCTACAGAATGTATTTAAGTCTCTGCAATTTGATCTGTAAAAATCTGGCCTCAAAATTTAACACAGTTCCAAAATAACCACCCAGTGTGTGCATACAGAAAAAGTGAAACAGAACACTTAATCAAGAAAGACCAGCCTGAGAAGTTTTTGTGAAAGGTTCAATAAACAGGAGTGTTTGGCCTGATATGAGAAGGGAGAGTGGGATTACGTGTTTACTTGTTGGTGAAGATCTGGAGATATTAGTCATGATGGAACTTTACACCTGCACATAACAGAAATATTTTTTGGTCTGCAATGGCCTGAAAGAAAAAAACCAAAACTAATGAAGGTGAAAAGTTTTCCAATTATACCTATTACCAAAGTAACTTTTAAAATCATGAGTTAAAGCTAAAGTACTGCTAAAGGAACAGATTATTTTTTTTAATGTATCATAAAGAATAGAATCTGAACACTGTCTAATTATGGTTCTGGTCATTTATTTAAAGTATCACACACGAACATAAAGAGACAAAATTGTGTAAGCTGCCAAAGATATGTTGGGAATCACAGAACCACAGACTGGGTCAGATTGGAAGGAACTGCAGTGGGTCACCTGTTCAGCCTGGAAAACAGCAGACTGAGGGGAGACCTCACTGAAGTCTGTGACTTCCTCATGAGGGGAAGAGGAGGGGCAGACCCTGATCTCTTCTCTACAGTCACCAGTGACAGGACCCAAGGGAATGGTCTGAAGTTGTGTCAGGGAGGTTTAGATTGGATATCAGGAAAAGGTTCTTCACTTAGAGGGTGGTTGGTTGGACATTGGAAGAGGCTCCCCAGGAAAGTGGTCACAGCGCCAAGCTTGACAGGGCTTAAGAAGCATTTGAGCATTCTCAGGGATGGTGTTGTGCAGGGACAGGAGTTGGACTCAATGATCTTTGTGGGTCCCTTACAACTAAGCTGATTCTGTGATCTGGTCAAAGTTCCCACTCAAGCAGGGTCATCCTAGAGCATACTACAAAGATTCCACAGCTTCTCTGGGCAATCTGATCCAGTGCTCAGCCATCTACAAAGTAAAGAAGTTCTTCCTCACGTTCAGGAGGAACTTCCCGTGCATCAGTTTCTGCCCATTGCCTCTTGTCCTGTTGCTGGGCACCACCAAGAAGAGCCTGGTCCATCCTCTTGACACCCTCCCTTCAGGTACTGACAGACATTGATCAGGTCCCCTCTCAGCCGTCTCTTCTGGAGGCTGAGCAGGCCCAGCTCCCTCAGCCTTTCCTCATAAGAGAGATGTTCCAGTCTCTTAATCATCTCTATAGCCCTCAGCTGGACCTGCTCCAGGTGTTCCACATCTCTCTTGTCCTGAGGAACCCAGAACTGGACACAGCACTCCAGATGTGCCTCACCAGGGCTGAGTAGAAGGACAGGATCACCTCCTGTGACCTGCTGGCAATGTTCTTCCCAATGCACCCCAGGCTACCTTTGGCCTTGTTGGCCACAAGGACACACTGCTGGCTCATGAGCAGTTTGTTGTCCACCAGGACCCCCAGGTCCTTCTCCACGAAGCTGCTTCCCAGCAGATCAGCCCCTAGCCTGTAATGATTCATGGGGTTGTTCCTACCCAGGTGCAGGACCCTGCATTGACCTTTGCTGAATTTCACAGTTCTTCTCTGCTCATCTCTCCAATCCATCGAGGTCCTTCTGAAGGGCTGCAGAGCCCTCAGGGGTACCAGACACTCCTCACAGATTTGTGTTGCTGAGGAGGCATCTGCCCCTTCATCGAAGTCAGGAACAAATAAGTTTTGGTAAATTAAAAAATACTGAGCCCAGTACTGAACCCTGGGGGACACCGCTAATGACAGGCCTCCAACTATACCCCATGCCACTCATCACAACCCTTTGGGATCTGCTGTTTAGCCAGTTCTCAATAAACTAAAAAATATTTTCAAAAAAAGTTTTTAAATCTCTGAAACCACAGATATTATTTTAAATTGTTAATTAAAAAAGAACACAGAGCACATATTCTAGTCCTAATTATGACCCTTCAGGAATCACCTTGCTCAAAATAAGGCCCATGAGGACTGACAGGAAACTGACCCACCATATATTAATACAATTACAAAATAAATACGGAAAGTACCTGTAGTACCTGTACTATACTGTATGTATAGAAATTACTGTTGTCTGATTAACTGTGTTTCAACAGTAAAAATTGTTGTTTTATATGCTGAAGGTAACTGCTTATAAAACCGCTTATTGAACCTGCTCAACACACAGCAGAAGTACTTCACCTGTAGTCGCTACCTTTTTCTAAGTATCCCCTTGATGGAATTCCCATGGCTCTATAACTATTTTTTTCTTTTCCAGTACAGATTCCCACTGATTTGGTGCTGCAGACATCTATCCTCCCAACTCCTACTAACAGCTGGATAGCAGGCACCTCATAACTCATTAAATACTTTGTGCCAGAGGCACCATCCTCTCCAATGTCTTTCTTCTGGATCTGGTAAGGCATCCTGCAGCAAAGGAACACATACATGGATTTTCATTAATGGAAAACATCTCTTACCAGAACATGTGTCTCATGGGTGACTGTGTATCTCTAGGTTTTAGTTCCTAGACCTACTGCAGGGAACCTGAGATACAACCACTGTTCCTTAGTTTACTGAAATGTGTAGACTGCCTTTTACTGTAAAGTGTTTTTACTGCCAAAGCACTTTTGGAATTAGCCTAAGCCCACTGATGTGAACTGATCCAGGCTGTGTCAATGACATTTGGAATCAGGCAGTAGAGTTCTGTAGTGCTTTACAGTTTGTTTTTGACAACCGATGACTTTTCTTGCATTAAGCTATTTTGCTGAATCTTCTCTTTCCTGTATTACATTTAAACGAAGACACATTGCAGTTATAGGATATCCTTTCCATCTAATATTCCCCCTCAAAATGCAGCTTGGATTTAGTAATTAATCAGTGATATCCTGCAGAGTCTACAGACTATCATGAACACTGAGATTAGACAATCCTCATCTTCCCCCAAACTCAGCTACGACAATCCAAGAAACTAAATTTACATAAACAATAAAAAGATTTTACTGTGCAAGTTCATTAATCCTGACAGTTTCATGGAAGAAGACACTTGAGATGAGTTAAGAAGCTTTAACAACTCTACATAAAGGCAAATACACTGGCTGAAAAAGCAGCCAGCATTCTGGAAATGACTAATGAAGTATTACAGCAGAATTCTGCTAGTGGATGCTTCCGCTTATATTGTATATCTAAAGTGCAGCAACAGGATATCATAGACGCAGGAGTCATTCTTTGTGAATATGTGATAATATCTAGCTTCTGGGACTATCACACTATTATAAATCCTGTTCACTGAGTCCCTGATAGTAGTTTATTTCGTGTTTTCTGACTTAAGAAGCAATAGAGCAGTCTGTCAAAGATAGCTAAGCACAAAACCTGCTTTCTCACCTCAAATTGGCAGATGCTACAACAATCCTTCTAAAGGCATATATTAGCATTTCCACTGCAGCTACATGAGGTTGTATAACTCTTCCCACTAGCTGAAAAATATTTACTTAAAAAACATGTGCAAACAGTATGGATAAACAGATGGCGGTGGTATCTATTTGATAACATATTTCTGTCTAAATTATGAGGCAAAGCATATGAAGGATTTTCACTGAAAGGTTGTAAATGCATTTGACTATGGTTTCAGTCTCTTCTGCCTCATTTTGAGTTTATCAAAATGTATTTTGGCCAAGTTGGAAAGAAATACAAAAACGTTTGCCAATGAGTAGAACTGAATAACTTCCTAATGCTAAGTTTTCATCTACACTAGGCTTAGCCTTATCATTCTGATGGGACAACTTAAAGCTAAAGACTACCTGGTAAGATTAGTGGATCATAACAGATCAACTATAACTTGGCTGCTGGAAAGATCACACATACTAAATTTCTGGTCCTCATAGAAGAAACAAGGACTTAATACATTTTCAAGTGGGGAAAAGCTGAGACTGATGGAACATAATTATCATCTTGGCATTAACTCCATATAAGAGGCAAATTCATCATATTCAGCATTGAGAAGGGAACTAAGCTGGTTCTAAAAAACTGAAAGTCTCGTTCTGACATCAGCTCTGATTTGTCACAATAACTTTAAAGGCAGCATCTGTATCTGTAAAATGAAGTTGATTTAAAAATATACTCAAAATGAAGTTGAAATCTGAGAATGATACTGCTATACATTGCTACCACATCTATCCTACAGAAACATCTTCCCTATCTTACCATTAGAAATATACTCTATTTACTCTACCGTTTACTTTATGTTGCTCTTTTCTTAAAGATTAAACATTCAAAAAGTTTTAAATGGAAAGAGGCAGGAAGAATTCAAGCTCATTTGTGAACCAGAAATTTCTCTATCTTGTGGATAGAGGGATCTGTGGAACAAGTTCTTACAGGAATCAAGGATAAGCCTATATGTTTTCTGAGGGACTATTCATGCATTTTACTAAACAAACTTTCAGAAGTGCTTAAATTCTCCAAAGGTGAAGGCAGTATAAGACAAGCTATCAGAGAAGCTGAACTGTTTAACTGCCACAGTGTTGTTTTAAAAAAGTCTTTGTAGGCCTAACAATGAAAAACATTACAGACCAGACCTAAAGTAGTTACTAAAAAACTGAATATCTAGAGTGATTTTTAAAACCAAGTATGAAGGCGCTTTTATCTACCATACCTGTAAAAATATCTGTATTTACTAAGTAAAGAACTCTGACTCAGACACGGTTTGAAGCAAATTTAAGAGCATTTATTAAGGAAAGAGACCATAAATTACAATTTAATAAAAATCAACATTTTTTTCAGCATATCTAATTCTAAACTGTTCCCAGTTTTTCCCTCATATGAAAAATTAATACATATAGCAAGACAGAATTGAAACTATACACAAATTGGATTACTTTTTATGGGACAACTTGCTCAAAAATAAAACACTCATAAATTGACAATCACCTACTGTTTACTTAAGAAATAAATTTTGGGGAAAGTTTTAGTCATACAAAGCACTTAATCTTTTTTTTTAGAATAGTATTGATCAAAAATCTCATTTTAATAAAATCTGAAAAGTTAAAATATATTTTTCAGTGTAAATATATTACTACCTCAACATTTTATTCTGTACAAATTCAGTTGTTACTTATGGCAACATAATTGGCTGGAAAGATGCCAGTTTTTCCTCCTATGGTTCCTTCCCACCAATCAAACTGGGAATTTGTTCTAGTTGTCACTATGATTCTGTCTCCAGCTTTGAAAGTCAAGTCACCTGGCTGTTGTCCTTCAAATGAATAAAGTGCTGTCACTTCTACTGGATCACTCCGAGAGTTATCTGAAATTAAAGAAATTAAACAAAAAGGAAATTACTAAAAGGAAATTACTAGTGCCAGCACACACACGGAGTTCTTAAATAGAATATTCTTAAATGACAGTAGAAAAGAGTGAAAAAACCACTAAAATAAACTATATAATCGTATCAACCACTGATGAAAAATCCCCTCGTTTCCACTAGAAACTTGGGTGAGTGAAATTCGAATTCCAGCCTATCAGCACAGTCTATTTAATAAAAAAATACTCCATACAAAATATAGATCAGCCATTTTTCTGTATGCCTCATATGGTCAGAGACAGTGGGAACAAAAGTGGTATGTTGAAGAAAGTATGAATGTTTCCTGAATGACTGCTATCAGAGCCACTGCTCAGGTTTGAGTTTTGGTTTGTGTTCTCTGTGACAGCTTCTTCATGAAAACTGCAAAACTCAAAGGAGAAAATTTGATTTTTTAATCAAAAATCAGGATGTAGGATGGCAAAATCCAAAATATCCATAGCACTTCCATTCTTTTTCCATGGGTTTTGCAGTGCCTGGGATTTTGGTGTATCTCAGACATTAAACAGAACACACAAAATGTGCCAGTGAAAAGAACTGATTATAGTTTGATGTACTGGAAGTGACTTCGTTTGTATAGTGGTGGTTTTGACCACATATACAAACGGCTTTTATTCTCTTTACACTAGTCTCTTACATAATGTTTTCAGTCCTTGGCTGGGGTTGGAATCATGCCATGAGGCTTCTAAACTAGTTTTAAACCTATTGAAATCTTGGATACTATTATTCACTCTCCATTCCTGTAGAAAATTTTAGCCAATATTTATTATTTATTATTTAGCCAATGTTTATTACCATGGAACTTTTAATCTGCGTATCTTCAATTTTACAACAATTATATTTTCTCTCAACTCCTTTAACTGTCTGAGCTATAGGAGGTAGTTGCTCTAGATTAATGTCGATTTAGAAACCAGTTAAATCTCTCACATGAGTGAATCTAAAAGTGAAAAATTGAAGGTACAATGGAAGATTAATTAAGAGGAAATAATGTTTACACAGTCAGGTAGAGAGATTTCAGGCTGTATTGCTCATACGGACATGATGGCTGCATAAATGCTCAAGCATGCTAGATTAAAGGCTTTTAGAATTTGCTGCACCTTCTTGCTGTCAAAACTGTTGTGAAAGGGGAAACCCAACCTCTCACTAGTCTACACATTGCAAGCAGAGACCTAGAAAGCGTGGTTAGAGAAGCATTGATGCAACTTTTTTTTGTTGTTTTTTGCAGTCTGTCTTCAGCAATTGGTACCCATAGATTTTTTCTTCTGGTTGCTTTTATAATTTAAAAATAAAGAGGAAAAAATTCTTTCCCTAAGGCTCACAAACACAAAGTATAGCCAAAGAGGACAGAGAAGAAGAGTGGACCACAAATGTATGCATAGAGCACAGGGTTTTTTTTCCCCAGCATCTGTCAATATATATGTTCATTCTACAGGTTAGTGCTTTCTCTTCATTATCTGCATTTTTAGTAATCACCAAAGACTAATAGAAAATTATTTGGCCAAGAGCTGGGAGAGATTTCATTGCAGAGAAGTCAAATGCCATCTTTCTTGATCACACAATATCTCTCTCCTGATATCTATAGTCATTATCTAAAGTCATATACAACACTATTTCTTTTACTGTGAAAATAAAACCAAATTTATCAGGTCCATATCTCCATCAGTTACTCCTACAAAAAACACAGCATTACAACTTTTCTAAATAGCTCTTTTACTGTCACATCTGAAACCCTGACAGACTGAATATTCAGCAATTACATGATTTTCCTCCAAGAATTCAAGCATTTGATGCAGTTGGGATGATACGATATGCTCTCATACACAGTGTGGTTTGAAGCTAGATATTTTGATTGAGGAAATCATAGAAAAACCCACAGAAGTAAAACATCAACTTTTTACTCCTAGCATTTACTGAGGAATAGTCAGAAAATACTGTGGCCCAGAACTCTTTAGGTGCTATGGCATGAAAATGGTTATGAGTCAGTTCCATATAAAAAGGAAGAAGGGGTGTGTTTTACCCTGTGCCACATTCAGGCAGCACACATGGATAAAGTGCATTTATATGCTACAGTGAAGTCACAAAATTGCTATGCTTTGAGTTCTTAAACCTAGGTGTTTCCATCATGCAAATGAATAATCACTCAAAGAGAATTTGAGTTATGATATATTTAAAACTTCCCAAAAAATATATGGAAAAAGTAGATATTTTACAGAGCAGAAGAAAAGACTGAAAGTGCTAAAAGTGAGGTAAGAGCTTCTTTTCATTACATTCAAAAAAGAGCTGTCAAGACTACTATAATATCCTGGATTCATAGCAATGGTAAGTAACTGATAGTTACCACCTCCATGGCTGAACCTGCAATAAAGACTGTAATTCCTCTTACACAAACTGCTGAGTATTCTGAAATTTGCTCTGTAAAAGTAGGAAGAAAAATGAAAGGAAACATGACACAAATTAAAGCATGAAAGGGTGGAAAAAAGGATCCACATGAGAGATATCAAAGGGTAGGAGTGTATTCAATGCACCACTCCCATGCCTCCAAATATTGTTTGTCATATGAAAAAAATTGTTTTATGTGTTTCTCTTCCCATTTTTTGTCTCTATACATGTGCATCTTTCCAAACACAGAAAAAACTCAAAGCACTACAGCTGAACATGAACATTGAGTTCTGTGTCCTTGCCCATTTTCTACGTGCAGTCATTTAAAAGCATTTTTCATCTTTATTTCTGTCAGTTCTTTCAAAGCCATTTCTACTTAATTTTCCCTAGCAGCCTTTTCCCATACTATAGTTTTGTTTCATTTTATTTCTCATAAAGATTCCAATTTCTCTGCTTTAATTCTGTAATTTTGTAGCACAATGCAGATAAAATGCATATTTTTTGCCTCCAGAGTTCAGCATCCCATGCTTCATATTTATATGGATCATCCTAACAAAGAGGTACCTTAAATGAATGCACCGTTACGAAATCTACCACACAGATTATAAGGAGGATCTATTTTGTGTTCTCATTTCCCAATTTCAGTTTTACATAGAAGGGTATTAAATACAATTGTTATATTCCACATGAAGATTGCTGAATGCAGATATAGAAACGACAGTTGCAGCTCACACAAGATGGTGCTACAGTGCTACATACAGCATATGGTATTAAAATCATTGAGATTCATGAGTATGCACACTGCAAGAAAAAAAAACTACATTGTGGAAAATCCTTATTTGTTATTGCTATCTGAATACACACTTCCACAGTGGTCAAAACAGAAATATAGAAATTTTGGTTGAAGACAAATTAGTAGAGTAGCCAGCATATATATTCAATGCTCCAGCATACATAGGTATGGCATGTGCTTGATGACAAACTTCTCTGACCACAATATCCTTCCATTTTATTTATCTTTACATACCACAACGATTTGAAGGTTTTGTGAAGGAGCACTGCTACAGAAAAAAGACTTGGTGGGGTATAAACTAGAGTGAATTTATGGCCTCTTGGGTGTGCTACAATACAGCTCCAGAGAGAATGAAAGAGCAATAAAACTATTTTTAATTATGGCACATTTATCGGATAATAAAAGCATTTTCTATAAAGTTGCTGTAGAACAGATACACTGTCTACACTTCTGTGACTCAGTTAAGAGTGCCAGTCTTTGACTACAAGTCCAGCTGGCACAGACTGGCCACATACCAGTAAACACTGACCAGAGAGATGAGCCACATGCAAACTGCCTGGTTCCTATACTGCAGTAACAACTAAACCATATCTTGGAATTATTTGGGCAAGTGCAAGGTGAGAATAATGCCAAGGCATTTTCTAACAACACAACCGCATAAGTAAATTACTTACAATGCTTGGGCCCATGCCTTTGCACTGTTTAATTAACTAGTAGATATAGTAGCCACTAGTTTCACATTCTAATGAGAGCTTATAAAAGATTAGTAAAGCCATAGACTGTTTCTAAGACTGGTTTTTAGGGAAGAATAGGCATTTGTAATAATTTTGGCTTGAGCTTATGATACTTTCAAAACCCATATCTAAGTTGGAACACAGTTCAGCTGTGGGCCCCAAATTTAATTTTACTCGCATAGATGCAAATATCCCCCAGCCATCTAATTCCCGATGCTGAATATCTTGCAGAAGACGTGCTGCTTTTTGCCATGGACAGAGCAATAAAACCAAACTAAGTTTCATGTACTTGAGGTTAGTGGTGAGATTGCTAAACATCCACTTTGCAAATTTTGCTAACTGCCAGTAATTTGAGAGCTAGCATGATTTCGTGGGTTGTTTGTGCACTGATATAATAGTTTGATGCCAAATGGCAACTAAGTGCCACACACACCTCATTCTCCGCCCCCTCAGTGGGATGTGAAAGAGAACTGAAGAGCTAAAAGTAAAAAAACTCATGGATTCATGGGTTGAGATAAGAGCACTAAAATAATTTAAATAAATTCTTTTTTTAAATTAAAATGTAATGAAAATAACAAGAAGAGAGAGAGATAAAACCCAAGAAAAGCAGGTGATGCAAATAAACAGCAATTGCTCACCACCAATCAGATGATGCTCAGCCTGTTCCCAAGCAGTGGCCCTCCCCAGGCAGCTTTCCCCCAGGTTTATATACTGAGCATGACTCTATGGGATATCCCTTTACCCAGCTGGGGTCAGCTGTCCGAGCTGTAATAGAATTCTCATTGCTTAAATGGAAACCTAGAAAACTAAGCAACCACATGGACCTTGTGTGTGCAGAAGTAAGATAAAACGAACAAACAGACCAAATGATGGAAAACAACAAACAGATTAGGCAGATGCAAAAATCTGTGCTTTTGAAAACAAACATATCAAGTATCAGAAAGGTTCAGTATACTGTTCAGAGGCATTGAAAGGACAAGGTATTGCTTATAGGTTTAATAGGAGAGATATAACTAACAGTGAACAGACAAATATTGGTTCTTTACCCATTATGGGCTTTTGCTTGGAAAGGGTTAGTATAGAGTTTATAATCAGAATTCAGGAAAAAATCCAAAGTAGGTTAAAGAACTATTACTGGTCAATTACTGGGCCCATTGCAAATTGGAGTAAAAATGATAGTTGGTGCCATTAACAATGAAGACTTGACAGGAAATTTTAATGCCAACCTTAGAAAATAGTCTGGATAACACCACCTGCTAAGATGTGTGCTAAGATTTACCACTGTGAGTGTAAATACTGTGTATATATCTTTACTGGTTACACTAAAATGCCTGAAGGATGTTTGACCCGAATGGTCATATTAAAAAGGAAGAGTAGGGCTCATAATAGGAGGAACTGAAGAACTAAATTTCTGACTTGAGAAATGCAGCAGCATTGGGCCATGATGATGCCTAAAGGCAGGCAGAGAAATGGTTAAAGTTCAACTTTGAAGTAGGTAGGTGAACCACTAAGTTAAACCTGTGATGCTAACAAGATTGAGATGAAAGCTAGATCTGTCAGGTGGTGCTTTAAGTTCTGTCTGAGCTTAAAGACATACTTAACATGAAAGCCAGTGGGGGAATGTAAAAGATGGACAAAATGATAGGGCAGGAAATTAACTTTGAAGCAAGAACTGAATCTAGATGACAGTAAAGAAATATTGAATTTGCAAAGGTCAGAAAGAAGGATGTTGCAACAATTGATTCATAACAGGAAAAAAGCGTGGACAAAAGTGGAGACAGAAAGAAAAGGTTGCATCTTTAAAATGGTACTCAGAGAACATCTATAGGTCTCATTGCTCCTATAGTGAAAGTGAAAACTTCTAAAGAAATTCAAGTTGAAGAACACATGAGCTGTGCAGTGATCAGCAAGAGACAGCAAGAGTTTTTTTTTTGTTTGTTTTTTGTTGTTGTTGTTGTGGCTTTTTTTGTGTTATTGTTGTTGTTGTTTTTTTGTTAATGAGGAGATAACCATAAAGGAAGAAATCAGCAAATGAAAAATGGAAGGGAAAGGAGAGCAGAGAACACTGGAACAACTGGAAGCCACAGAAAGGTGAAGCACAAGAACACGAGAAGTATTAGTGATGTAGCAGAGCCACTCTTGTAGCTGAAGGCTGAGCTAAATGTAAAATATGTGATAAACCTAGACAGCACAGAGCTAAGGGGTCAAATCCATTTAGAAGAATCTTAACAAAGTTACAGGAACTAATAAAAAAGATCAAGAAATTAAGGGAATGTGTACATAATTTAAAGAAACGTAAATATAGAGGCAGAGATTTTGAAAATGAATGAATGTATTCCATGTCCCAGAACTCTAAACCCAGAGTCAAATTAGAATTCAACATAATACAGTACTGAATATAGATATTACTCATTAGTTTGACAATCATTAATTGAACAAAAAGTCATTGATTCCATAAACTGCTTAAATATTACTGAGTTTTCAAAGGAGAGAAGCCTATGCATACAATAATGGAACCTATTTTAAGGTTACAAAAAGAAAAAACAGAACAAACCAAAATAAAAAAAAAAAACAAAACATAAAAAACAGAAGACCAGAGGGATGCAAAGTTAAGAGGGAAGATAAAGATGTCTCTGTGATTAGTGTCTTGATCTGTTCCCTGACTATAAAAAATACTAGTACATGAAGTAAATGGTGCAGCTGTTTCAAAGAGACTAAGGACACAAGCCTAAAACTGACCTGTCAACATTAACTTAGAAAATGCTCAAGAAGGGCATTAATCAGGTTGAAGTCAAAGCATTAATTATGTACCAGACTACTGATAAAGAGAGAGAAATTGAATGGTTCGTTGTCTGATACAACGCTAATTTAATTCTGTGTTGCTCTTTTCTCCAAAGAATTCAGAAACTGAAACTACCAAAGCCTCAGTGATACAGTACCTTTTTCAAGAATGAGACAAATCCAACATCTTGGTTATGTATGATCAGTCATACTGGGGAGTATCTACCTTTTACTATATCTAAACTTACCCTCTTGGTTTTCTTTACCAAGAAAAACTGTTCAGTCCCTTACTGCTAAGGATCTCACACCTTATCTCACTATTACATTTTTTAATTGCTTTAAAAAGTTTTAAAACAGGAAAGAATACTAGTTTTAAATTAAAAATATGTGAATTATAGTAGTCTTGATCATAATAAGTCTGATAAGTTGCACTCTGAGTTATAAGAAAGAAAATATTGAAGATACTTTGTTAATATTCTAAAACCAATCTACATCTTTTGATAATCTAAAATGAAAGTTGTGTCAGTATCTGAAAGAATACATGTAGGCAATTAAACTTCTCTCCTTAGAAACAAAGCAATGGAAACAATTTCATTTATAACAGTCAAATTTTCACTAAATAACTCTGAAAACACGGAAGAAGATACTATCATATGTAAAGAAACAAAGTTTAAAAAGTACAGAATTCTACATTTATTACTACATTCACATATAAAAAAATCAATCTCTTTTTACAACTAATTTTTCCACTCATGACTTTAGAAAGCAATCAAAATTATGAAAACTGTATCAATTTTCCATTATTTAAATAAGTATTCTGTTATTTAAATAGAAAATACATAGTTTGCAACGGGTGTGACTACCATTTTGAGTATCTTCTTAAATTTAAAAACCTCTTGCATATATTATGTAATACTTTTATGAAAAAGGACTGGATCATTTACTTTCTGGAATGTAAACAAAGAAAGAAAAATTCCAAAGTAATGAAATATTTAAACAACACTACTTCAAAATGTTCCTTTATGACCACATTCAATAATGAGAACATGGCAGAGGCAGTGTCTCATTCTGTATGACTTCTCAAAAACTGGCATCTTGGAGATTAAGATGTCGTTAAGTATAGTTCACTGAATATGTATACTTTTTAATATTTAATGGATGAAGAAGTTTAATGCAAATAATATTGCATGTTCTGATGATGTCTGAATTTCAAGGCTTTACCATTTGTAAGTGGTTTCTAAAAAATTTAGGTAACGTCAGCTTTGGCTCAAAGTTGCAGCTCAGAGCCACACAGGTGATGTTGAATTCATGTTCACAGCTAGGATGCATAAAAGTTAAGTCAAATTACTGCGTTATCTAAGTTACACCATCATGATAAGCAGAAATAAAACACATTATAACGTTGAGATTCACTTATTGGGCAATATCCATTCTCAGGTTTTACCATTGACTATGTCTAAAAGCCTGAATAGGCCTAAAACAGCAGCATCTTAGGAAAGTGGCAAATGACCTGTTTATGAAGGAAATGAAGTAAGGAAAGTCAGAGAAAGGATGAAAGAAGTGCCATGTGAATTACTACACAGAGAATAAGAGGTCAGTAAATTAAAAGACTTCATGGCTTTCTTCTCTTGTGACAAGACAAAACATCAGCCAGTGAGGACTGGGGAAAACGGAGTAAAGAAGAACCATATTGTAGTGTATTATACACTGTGACTCTGCGGAAATTAACTTTTCAACTCCTATATGGCAACATTCTAATGGTTACTTAGAAAAATCAATTCCCATTTAGAAAGAAAAATAGTAGCCTGTTTCCTAAATACTAAAAGTAATGAAAAAAATTTCAGTTCTTGAATCACACCAGTGTGCAGATGAGCTCTTTTCTCTACTCTATGTGCTCATTTTCCATATTCTTAGCTCTTACCTCTCAGCTTTTAGCTTAAGAAAAAAGGAGTTTGTCTCAACTTCTAGAGCAGAACAGATGTATACTTACAAATTTAATTTTTGTTTCTGGACAAATAACAAACCAAGTGTTTGTTCAACCAAGCCTTACAAGTGAAATCTCAAATGTCCTATTCACATTAAACTACTAATTTCCTTAATGGCCTTTTAATTTTGTTTTTTAAATGTAGACTCACCTCAAAAAAACCTCTGCATACACAAAACAACAAATTCATATCTCACTGAACAGGTGTTTAGGAAGGCGTAAATATGCACAGTAGATTTGATATTTTACATCTACAGGTACTAATCTGCTATAAGCAGATATATTCTGTACAGATACTTGAAGTACGTCATATACCACCATTGATCCAAATAATCCCCAATAATGCTCATCTGATCAAAGGTCAGGAGACATGATGTTCAGCAAACCACACTCAGAACAAATAATCTCTTGCTTAGCTGTTTCTTTGCCAATAATTACAGCTTGTTTTGGGCAAGTAAACAAAATCACCTGTATTTCTCTACTTCCTAAATAAAAGCTTCTTAAGACACTCAAATATTTAAATTCAATATTGAAGTCTGCAAATCAGTTCTTCATGACTAAGAAAATGAGGGTGGACTTTTTGCATTAAGTGAACTTCACTGTCACTGGGATAAAACTACTCTTTAAATGTCCCACAAATGCCTATTTGTGCTCAGTTAAACAAACCTGCTCTGAGGAGGGAGAGAAGGCATAAGTTGCATTACTCTATTCTACATTCACTTATGGGCCAACAATTGTTTGATACCTAGAACACCGGAAGGCTGTTTTGTTACAGCAGCTGCAGATTTAGGGCAATTTCAAAATCAAAGAATGGCTTGGCTTGGAAGGGACATGAAATACAGATAAATGGCATCCGTAGCCCTTCCCTGGTCCACTCCATCACAGTCACTTCATCATAGAAGTTGATTGGGTTGGTCAGACAGCATTTGCCCCTGGGGAAGCCACACTGGCTCTCTCAAATCACCTCCCTGACTCCCTGTACTTTAGCATAGCTTGTAGGAGGATCTGTTCCATGACTTTCCCAGGCACAGATGTAAAGCTGACAGATGTGTAGTTCCTGGGGCCCTCCTTTCCACCCTTTTTAAACAGGTGTACAATGTTTTCCCTTTTTCAGTCACCTGGAAAATGCATTCAAGGTACATTGATAATATCAAGGAAGGCCTCTATCATTTCAGGAACTACCCTCTTTAATATATTTCAGTACTAAATGTACACCCAAGTTCTTGAAAGGAAAGCAAAACCCAAAAAAAAGAAAAAAGATATTAAGCCCTCTTCCACTTCCATGAGGACTGCCTCAGCAAACCCTATCTTTTGATTTAGTTGCAGTGCTAGATGTTATGTATTATTTTAACTGGGCACTTTGTACAGGTTTCCAGTGTTACAAAGCCCTCCAGTCAATTTTCAAAATAACTTAAAAACTACATTCTCCATTAACAAAGAAATGGTGGCTGAAAAAAAATATTCAAGGCAAAGTTAGACACAGATGTTCCATATAAGGTACAAGACCCTCAATTTTGCAGCAAAGCCTCAAGAGATGAAAAGTTCATCATCAGCTGCAAATCCATATGCATGGAATGACATACACACACTTTTGTAAGAGACTCACAAAACCCAGGAAAAGGTTTATGTATTTTTGACCTCTTCTATATAAGCTGGAAATGGATCATTTCAAAGCAGATTCCATATTACCAGCTCATGTTGTTACTGAACAGCGTCATGTCTACCAAACAAAACCGGTGATTGAAACAGACCTGACTATATTTAAAGTTTAAGTCACTGTGCAAATTTAGCTCATTGAGTATGAAATGTATTTCGCTGGTTTTGAGTTTCTGGCCTACTGGGAACATGCTGGCTCATCATCTTCAGCTGCTGATGGAATGCTTTCTATCTTTGTTTCAGCACACTCAGCTTTTGCATTAAAGAAATGCCTTTTTTGTTAAGCATCTGTGGATGTATTTGATATTTAGGATATAAAAAACCCCTACCTCCTGCTTGGAAGAGTCAATTCCATAACAGTACTTTTGCTGATTACTTTTTGGTTTTTTCTATCTTTTCAAAAAACAATTAGATTTTCATTCAAAGTGAAAAGGCCAAATAAACCATATCAATGTCTAGGGCTTTATTGTGCTCAAGACTACAGTAATGCAAACAATGCCTGTGCTGAAATCATACTGCAAAAGCTGAGATGAAATGCTAAACATAGCCTTCATATTCTGAGAAGCAAAGTACAGTGACAAGAACTGAGCTCAGTTTTATTCAGGTCAAACTGATGATTTAGGAATGATCTGGGGCTCTTTTATGTTGACAAGCTTCTCCATGTTTCCTCTACACATACCGAGTTAGCATCTCAATCTCAATACGCTGTCTCTGCATTTTGATTCTCCAATCTCTGTACAGTCAGCTTCAAAATTTCTGTCAAGGGTATTATTGGCACATAAGCTAGTTCACTTGATAGAAGTCTTAGCTTTTAGAACGGTCTGGGAAACAATCTACAGCCTCAAGAAGAAACCAAAGAGTAGTAAATGCAACAATTCTATACAGTTTCTGCCAGTTTGTTAGGGTAAAGCCTTGTGAAATGCTGATTGAATAATTTTTGGTTTTGGTTTTGTTTTTTTCTTTTGTGTTTTTTTTTTTTGTTTGTTTGGGTTTTTTTTTGGTTTTGGTTTTTTTTGGTGTTTTTTTGCTTTGCTTTGCATGGAGAAATACTTCTCTGAACTGGCTAGAAAAATGGTTAAAATAACAAAATTATATGAGACAAAGAGTATCTCATATAGAAACATACTAAATAATAATACTGTACCAGGCCTCATTTGAAGGTCTGTTCACAATCCTTATCATCAATGTTTAAAACTGGTTGAGAAAATAGTGGAGCAAGAACAGAAAGCCTGTTTTCAAGGCAAAATGAGAACAAGCTTCGCAGAATAAAACTAAAGATGTTACTATTACCATGCAAAGGAATCAGACAGAAAAGTACTTTTGCTAGAGAACTAGAAAGCATGAGAAAAGAATAATTAATCTTGATAAGAAAAAACTATAGATGAAAAGGAAAAAGAGTTTCAAGTCATTGTGAAAGATTCAGAAACTGCTTTCTGTAAAAAGGACAAGTATCTCCTGTTTTAATACAAAGACTAGCACTCTCATGATAACATTTATATTGTATGAACACCTGTGATCTATATAGAAAACTCTTGTTAACTTTAGCTGCACTAAGGGACATAGGGGCTTTTGAAATCCATGCTAGGATTTATTCTTGCCACAATTACTAATTCTCATTGCTTTTATGTTCCTTCAGCAGCAGTACAGCCATTATTAATTCTACTTACACCAGAGGCTCCATCAACTTACAATTTCAAAAGGTATTCAATCAGTGTTCCCCTTCTGTGGCAAATGGTGACTCAGGCAATTGTACTTCCACTTACAGTATCCCATGGCACAATCCTGTAATCTTTTGATGACAGTTTAAACTGGTAGGAGAAAGTCAAATAGCCCTATTCATTACAGAACAGCTTCAGCAAGAGCTAGAAATGGCACACAACCATAAACTAGAGCCTATTCTGATCAGTGCAAACTCTGCAACCTGCAACATCCACCATCACATGGATGATACACCTTGGACATCCATTATCACCCATGGTGTGCTGATATTACACCTCCCAGCTAAGCACAACCAAACTTTGCAGAATACTCATTACATCAGCCTACTCAGTTATGATAAAGATCTTGAAAAAGCAAACAGTACCACAACTTTCAATTGAAATTTAAGAATGGTATTAACAGTATTCTTCATACATATGCTTTTAAGTAAAGTTAAATATTAGCTGTATAGATGCTCTTTAAAAAGAAAAAACTAACAGTAATCACATCCCTTGGTTCAAGCACGAAGAAATTTAGGCTTGCAGATGGGATTCAACCACTAGCTCACATTTGTCCAATGTGCAACAAATGTGAAGGCAGATTTTTCCCTCAACAGTATCTCCAAACTTTGCTGTCTCAACCTCAAATTCTGTCTCATCCTTCTGTAGCTGCTGACAAAAGGCAGAAATGTTAGGACAAGAGAAGACACAGTCCAAACCTTATGTCAGAAATCAATACTTGAAATTGTGGACCAGTATAAGTTTTTCCCATTATATTTTTCCTTTCAGAGAAGTTTTCTATTTTCCTATTTTTAGTCTTCTTTTGACATCTTCCTTGCTACATAGCAAAAGAACTGCTAAAAACAAACATGCACCACTGAGAGAAAAGGGGGAAGAGGGGTGAAAGTCTCAATGTGTATGAAAAAATTAACGCTTCCTTTCCACAAGAGAAGAGGTCACTTCTAGCTGAGCTTCTTAAAAAAAAAAACACAACAACAACAAAAAAAAAACAGCTGGAAAAAAAAATATTTGAAGGTTACCTAATATGGCAAAAATTGTTAATGAGAAAGACCAACCAAATGAAATATAACCAGAGAAGTCTCAATGCAAACCTTGCCAGACCTCTCCATGAAAAGGTAAGAAGTTTCTTGAAACCTTGTCTTTTTGTAGAAGTGAAAAAGCATCATTACACTATTCCTAGAACAGTTATTTGCTGTACTAATTTAGCTTACATGACTGTCTGGTTTATTTTTTTTTTCCATGGCCTCCTTTTTCTTATTCAGGGACCAACAGGTGAAGGACCTTCTTGGTTCAATCAGCAATATCCAGCTGGCTGACCTGCATGATGTAACACTGAACCAGCACAGCCAAGGTAGATGCAGGGCCCCAGGTCCCTCCATGACAGAGAATATATCACTTTTTGCAGAACCATGGTAACCAATTTTATTGCTCATGGGAAAATACATTTAAAGCAGACATTCCACCAGGGTGAAAAATAATAGTTTCCCAGAGAAAAGAAAGTCTTCCCTTAGCATTTAGCATAAAGTAGATGTTCTTGTCCCTGCCATAGGGATGGATCTGTAAAGTGCCAGCCCACCATTACTGCAAAAAGATCTGCATTTCTTAATAGTGTTTGCTTTTGTCTCAGGTTAGTCAAGCACAGGGCATTTCACCACACTCTGTATGTCTATCACTTCCTTGAAGTAGTTAAAATTTCTGTTTGGCTTCAAGTACTATAAATGAAGCAGAAGCTCCCATACTCCCAGAGGCTTTTCTGGATAATAGACAGGAAAGCAATTTAAGCTTGCTTTAGTCTTACTGTTTGAACAACACAGAAGCAAATACTATCTACAGCAGTACCCCCCTCTGAAACAACATTTAAAGCATGTATTCCAGATGATAAAGCATTAATCTGTATGAGTTACAATGGCTTCAAACAAGACTTCAATCTATAATATTTAACATTTATATGCTCCTGTGAAAAATTTCATGTTCTAATTCTGTGAATCAGAATTATCACCTTAGTCGTGCTTTACACTTAAAAAAACACACATTGATTCCACTGAAATTTTTCTGTGCTTTAGCTCAACTTTCATAATTTTTATTCCAAAACATTAAAAAATTCCAAGAGAAAATATTGTTACTCTTGCCAGAGCAGCTAGTTCATAGCTAGCACAACAGTTCTCTGCCCACGCATGCACACACATCAGAAAGACCCCAATTTCATTCTAGCATGTCTGACCTCAATCTCTCTGTGCCTTGTTGTATTTTGAGTTAGCTGATTATATGCATCAAGTTATTTGTTTCAGTATGACCAGTGAAGGCCTGCATGCTGCCTATTTTCCTCTCAGCTTGCCACAACATAAGCCATAAGCAGCTTGATTATCTGACTTATCACATTCATGATAGTAATAGTACGATCCTAGTAAAAGTGAATCAGGGATAAAAATAGTCTCAAAAATAATTTCCTGGGATTTCCTGGGTTTGGTTAGTATTAAGAAAGAGCTCATAATAGCAAGAAAATTAATACTGTGGGGGACCACCAGATGGATGTTTTATTTTTCTAGTAACTAAATATAAACATGTCACAAGTCTTGCCACGAAAAACACAGAAATAGACCAAGCTCAGCTAAAACTCTTAAAACAAAACAAAAACTCCCATACTTTCATTTACCAAATTAGTAGACAATGCCATGAAGGATTATGGCAGAAACATTATATGTTTTACTTTGTAAAATTTTTCTAAAACAAATACCTATTTGTCATACTGAGCTGTTGTATTGATTTTATAGTTTATAATCTGCTAAGAGTTTCTCATCAAATTATAGAATTGAAGGAACAGATTACTGCACAGCTTGATGAGGGCTCTTCTTTACTATAGTTCTACTTGATCCTATAGCAAATCTCTTCCTTCTTGGAAAAGGAGTAATTCATAAACTGAAGAATAAAAAGAGGCTTTTTTTTCCAGTTTCAGATACACAGCACATATCCACAACACCTAAAGGAGTACACATCTGATTTTGTCATGTTTTCATCGGTGATTTTATTTCCAGTTCAAAAGCAAAATACATTTTTCCCCTCACTGTGAACCACAGAGTCGTCCTTCATCCTTAAAAACAAGAGGTTGTGGACTCCTCCATTTTAGGTCTAAGTTTTACTTAACTAAAAGTTAAAAGCTTCTGATTAAATTTTACTACAATTCAAATTGGCAAAGGAAACTTCAGAATGATGAAATCATGTTAAATCATCTTGATCCAGAATGACAGAAAGAAGCAAATAATGAAATATTGATAATATCCTAGAAAGGCAGACTCAACGTATATCCTTTCTAACAATAAAGGAAAAGCAAAAATTCAGGTATTACACTTGGAAAAAGTTAGTCTGAGACCACAGAGATAGCTGATTTTGTTTGTTTCAAAACTCTCAAAATATTTTTATTTTCCTGCTGTGGTGCTTAGTCTTATTTAAAATAAAAATGCCCAAGTCAAAAGTCACTCATCAAGAGGAGATCTGGGCACACTTATATTTTTCTTGTAGCACAGTTGTCAGAATTTTTTTGTCAGCGGGCATTTCTAAACATGGAACTGCACAGTGAATATAAATAGTTGCATGTTAGATTTCCAGCTAAATCTCAGTTACTAAAATAGTATTGGTTTTGTTAAACCTGAGTTGAGAAATGCATATATAAAAAAAAATAATGTGATTGCTTCAATACATACTTACTAAAGCAAGCCTCTTTTAAAGCTGCAAGAACATAGTGATGCTCTCTTTCAGCAGTCTTAACTAAAAATTCCATTTTTTCATTATACTGTGTTAAAAAAACTCAGCACCACACATAAGTAGACGTACTAATTAATGCAGAGACTGCTAGAATGGTGTCCATGTTCCATCTTATATTTTCTTTTCCAAGTTTGATCAGTATTATCCTAGAGAGTAGTAGCTTTCAAAATAACAAAGTAACAAGTCAGATGTAAACTGAACTGCAGAACAGATAAGCAAGTAAAATAAATGAAACAGGAGGTGAAAGCATAAGCAAAAAAAAAATTAAAGCTTTTTACCTCAGCTTTTTACCTGTGAATTCTTAGTCCATATGATTATGTTGGTTTAGCTAATACATTTTTAACTGGCCACACAAAAATCCATAATGTACTAACAAAGGCAAATTCACATACAGACCCTCAATTTTCCTTGACAAAACACACTTCAGGAGGCCTGAAAATCTGTCTTGGAATTCTCTTGGGAAGCAGATTCTCACAGATCTACTGAACCATCTGGCATTCATAGATTACCGAAAGAAACACTGAGATCATCTCTGAAATTATAAAGAAGTGGGCCAGGCCTGATTCCTGGAGAACTGCAACCATGCAAAGCAGCATCTCTGATGCATTTAGTTAACACAAACTGAGTTTACCACCTCACGGTACCACCTAATCAAAAAGGGTTGGTATTGCCACAATTGCTTTAAACATAGATAAGGAACACTCAAGAAGATTAAAATAAATAAATAAATAAATAAATACATACATACATACATACATAATAGAAAATATAAGGACTGGAGTTTAGTGCAAATTCATTAGAGCTTTTAGGAGCCCAGATCTTACTGATCTCAGTGATCTTACTGAGCTCAGAACTTAGCATTTGTATTATTACTTAAAATTTGAGAGGAAAGAGAAAATTACTTTTGACAAAGAGCTCATTAATCTGTTTGGCAATCAAAAGAAAGATGAAGGAAGACCAAAATGTGATTTGATTACAGCACAAGTGTCTCAAAGAGAACAAGAGGGGAACAAAAAAAACTCCTCTGCATAGCAAAGGCCTCTTTAATATAGTGAAGAAAACCACAACAAATATTGTCTAAAAGCTACAGACAAATTCATGTAGGAATGCATGAATCTTTAATAATGAGGTTGACGAATCACTCAAATCATCATTGAAGGAAGAAGGTGTTTTTTTAGCTTCTTAAAAACAGTGACAATTTTCTCATCTGCCTCCATATCCTCATCAGCAGGCTTGATATAGCACTTATTTCAGTATGCAAGAATATAAATATATGCCTATTGGGAAAATAACAATCTGTTAATATTTCATTTCATTTTCAAAGTGAAAGGTTTCTGCTGAGAAAAAACTTAGTCAAAATTCATATTTTGGGGTTTTTTTTTAGTTTTACTGTAGTCACATTGGGGTGTGTTGATTTTGATGCACAATAGTTAAAAAGTTCAATGGCTGCAGGTCATTTATTGCATTCAAAAATCCAAAGAAGAGAGCAAATATTTTTCTCAAGATAAAATTAAAAAAAATATTTAGTTTAATAATTGTGGAAGGTAAGAAAGACATTGTTTCTGAGAGCAATCTAAAAAAACCGAAAAACCTTAAATATTCAGGCTTCACAGCCACAAGTTCCTATGGGTTTCTTGAGAAAATCATACGACCACTTAAAAATGCAGACAGCATCATTATTTTCTCCAAATGATCATAAAATACTTACGTTGTTATCAAAAGAACTGCTTTTGTGTCTAATATGAGCATTTTGTCTTACAGTATTGTAAGAATTTAAGCCCATGGTGATATTTGATAATTGTGAAGTAATAGTGAAAGAACACTGCTTGGAAGGAAGAAATTTCTTCCATTTTCATCCCCACTCCTGTATCAAGTCTGCTCCCAGATTGTTTCAGCATCTCGGCAATTTCAAGTAATTATTTTTCAAACATGTGAAACAGTCCTTTCCTGATTAGCTGAGCTGAAGAAAAAATGAAAAATATCTGACTCCTGATTTGAACAAACTGTTATTGATTCAGTTCTCACCAATATTCACCTCAACCCAGGTCCAACTTTTACTAGCAGATCACTACTCTTGCTGCTACCAGTTCAGCTGGGAAACCACATCACTGTAACATTTTCTGAATTGTATACTATTCAGCAAACTGTTAGGAGGGTAGGCAGGTAAGTAACCATTTAGCTACATTTTTGGTTACTTGCTTCTCCATGGCAGAACCTCAAGCAGAAAAAACCTACGAATCATAACACTAATGAAAAACTAAAATCTAGGATTAGATATTGCAGTGTGACAAACTAGGAACCTAATCTATCTAAAAAAATTGTCCTCATGAAATAAACTCCTGAGTCTACGATGTCTAAGTAGTACTAAAGAATCATGGGTTTTTTGCATTACAGACGTGGTACAGAAGTCCAAAGAATCATCCATCCAGAAAAAGAAAAGCTAGGCTGTGGTAATAAATCTTGGAAGGCTCAGTAAGCCGTTTAGTAGATTTTACAACAAAGAGAGGAAAACCAGAAAAATGAAGATGCAAATGCCTAATTCTACTAAAAAAGGCATGAATTTTCATACTCATAAGCAAATAAAAATTTCTTTATTTAATGAGTCTTCAGAAAAATGTCTACTAGTGTAGAAAGTTCATACTTCACTGAATCACAATAACTGTATCAGCTGTTAGTTTATTGCAGTTTTTTGTTATGGTTTTGTTTTTTAGTTTTGTTTTGGGGTTTTATTTTCCAGAATTGTAGAAGGTCTGTGCAATTTTTAAACTGCATCTAAATAAAATGTGTGGTATTCCCAAGTTTCTGGAAACATTTAAAACACTACTGAAGCTCATTTTACCACTAAATGCATTACTTTAAGCATTATTCAGTTACATGAAAACAACCTCCTTGCTTCTGAGTTCAAGTACCACGTTATCAGTTTAGAAAAACCATGTTTTTAATTTATTGTTCCTCTCGTATTTGAAATAGCTTATATAACATTACTTATTTATATAATTCAAGTACACAGAAAATAATTAAAAATGTTTCATCCACAAGTTTAGCTCTTCTTTCATCTAATGAGAAGAGTTAATATTTCAACCTTCCTACTACTTGTATAACTGTTGCAAAACCAAATGCTGTTAACACAATGCCAAGTTGCCCCTTCCCCAAACAGAGGCAAGTGCTTATTACTTGCAACCCAGACCAGCTTGTTGCTCAACATCAAAACCCACCTCCACACTAGCCACCAGCTAACATGTAGCTTCCTAAAGATAAGATTCATCCTCTCTTCTATTGGTTATCAATATGTATTTTTTAAACTAGAAAGACATAAAAAATTTTGAGTATGTCTTTTACAGATCACTGTAGAAGAATATCTGTTCAGCAGCAACTACTCCTGCAATAAAGATTGACATGTATGTGCTATAGCTGCTAGGTAGCTCTGTTGAAATAATTTGGACTATAAATTGGCAGAAACAGATTACTGACTGGAGATGGCCTTATGGCTCTTTCTATTTCATCCCCCAGCATTAACACACCCTCTGTGAAAGGGACTGCGACTCTTGACTTGATTGCTCCCTGCAATAAGAAAACACCTTTAGCCTTTAGAAACATAGAGTATTTCTGTAGATTCAGGAAATATTTGAACTCTGACCTATGGAAATGTAATCTGTAACAGAAAGCCAAACATACCATGCCATCATTTAGACAAGATCCTGCTGCCCCTCTCATTCTTCAAAGATTAACTTGTATATTTCAATTGCTAGAAATCCCCAGTAGCAGACTGAGTCTATATTTGATTTCAAAGAATCTTGAAAGCCATTCAACAGATGGCTCTGGAATATTTTTACCTTGTCACTTGCACCTGAATAGAAGAACACTCCCCTCAATATAGCAAATATGTGCAAGCTTTAGAAACCTCAGTTGGTCAGGGCTTTGGTAAGACTGGGAAAGCTTAGTTTTAATGGCCAGAAGACCAGTCTTCTCTTGGCTGACAGCTATTGAATACAGACCACTACAGTCATCTTTCTTTTTCTTGTAAAATTCCTACAACACAATAACAAATCTTGATTCTCGGGAAGTCTCTGATCTGCAGAAGCCACATAGACAGCTCAGCTTAGGATACTCCTATGTTGGCCCCTTCAACACACATATCAAGAGCATGTATGAAGAGAAGATATGAAAAAGAATGTAAAGACAATGACACATAATTTATCTTACTTTTTAGTGAAAAGCTCTAATTACACTTTGCTTGATACACACTTTTCATTGTGATCTATTATCAAGCTCAAATTTAGCCCTATTTGCAGAATTTAAAAAGAGATATTTTGTTTAATTTTATTTTCAAGTGAGCATGCAATATGTGAAAATGTAAGTACATTACATATGTGTGTTACATATGTAATATGGAATGCAAATACTGTACAGTAAGATTCTCCTGATTAAGAGCTGAAAGTGCTTTAAACACAAGAGAATAAAATAATAAAACAACAAACAAGTAATATCCTTAGTGTGACACAGAGTTATTCCAGTATAAAAACCTGAAGAAGCAATGTAAATCTGTGTTTATGCCAGCATAATCAGGTATCATCTGTGGAAGCACTTTTAAAATTAAACAGGAATTATTGCACATTGCATAAGGACTTGGACAGAAGCTTTTTATATCAGCTTCCTTTTTCATTTCAATTAGATGGTAGCATAAAACAATTTTACTACTTCAACTGCATTTTTCAAGCTCACAGAATAAAACAAAAGAACTTGTGCTGCTCAGAAAAAGAATATCATTGTTAGAATGTTAAGTTGGGGAATAAGATTAATTAATTAGATTATTAATAAGATTAATGTTTATGAAGTATTTTCAGGAGATTATATAAGACCTGAATCTCTTTTTAACACAAATATCAAGAGCCAGATATTTTTACATATCTTTCATAGTACTTTTAGGACTTCTCAGATTCTACACTGTATTAATAAAAGAGGTGTAAGCTTAGTACTTACCCACAGATGCATAATCATTGGGAAGTTCAGGATAAAGTCTGTTTGTATTCTTTTTAGCTGAAAGAGAAAATAAAGTAGCAACTTATATGATATGCTAACTTATTTTGTTGTATTTCGTATACTAATCTTCTAATACAAGTTCAACAGTTATCAAATGATTGCAGTTAACTAAGTACCAGTGCAGAAGAAAGAAATATAGACTTTGCCTCATATCCTTAATCAGAGAATTAAGTTAACAAGAGGAGCTGCACAGTAAAGCCTCACTTTGAATTAAAGCACTTCGAATGAATGTGAAAGAGACAAAAAATTGCCTCTTCTCTTCTATTGTAAAACCTCTGATGATTAAAAGATAATGACAACCAAAAGATAAACTATGATTTCTAGAAACCAGAAGTTTCTAGAACTAGGATCAGCTGTTTCTAGTAGGACTGTTCTTTTTTACTAAGAAGTTTCATTGTACTGTGGGGCTTCTATGTATCCAGTAACATATTTCCTTTGAAGTATTACATGATTCTCTAACTATAAAAACACTGTTTCTATAGCAATGCTGTCAGAGAGAAAAGGTTTGTTAATATAAAACTAACAAATCCCTTCGTCTTTATCACTCATGGCAGTACACCAACATGCTTTCAGTGTTTTTACAAGGAAGAGTATTTAAAAAACATTTTTCTAGAGGCAGCTGCTATAATAACTGCATAGTATTAATTAGCTTTAATGCTCTAATTTTATGAAGAGAAATAATTAGCCATTATAAAAAATTTTCACCTGGTGGTGTAGGTCTAACAGCCGGTTTAGGTGGCTCTGGTCTGCATGATGGTCTAGCAGGCCGGTCATTTACCTAAGGTACACAAATTTTTTAAAAACATAGCATCACATCTGGACACAGACTGTGACTTCAGAGCCTAGAAGTATGTCAAGTTACACTAAAAAAAATAAAATTACTCTTTTTCCACTGAACTTGTAGGAACTCAAGAAGTATACTAAACACAAATGACATACACATGATACTGAAGTAAATCATCATGGGTTTAACAAAGCTGAAAGTCTATCAGTGACATCAACATCTGTAAGAAAATATTTTCTACAATCCCAGTATTACATTATAAATGTGAATGTTTGAATGAATGGCAGAAAAAGTGGAAAAACTAAGAGTATCCAATCTGCAATTAGCTTGACTAAAAATACTTGATCAAACATTCCTAATCATCACCTCAGATTTGATAATGCACAATCACAAAACAAGGATATACTTTGTTATTCTGGAAGATGCAAAGCAAACCCAGTAGCATTCTTTCCCCCAAGAGCCTACCAGGGAAATACTTGAACAAATGTTCCACATGCAGTAACTGGCATGTGCTACGCCTTCAGTCATCCAATAGAGAAGTTAAAAATGACACATGAACATCAGCATTAACACTGTTTAAGAAAAGCTCTGGGACAGGGAAAGCCTATGTGGAAAAGAAGTGCACAAACCCTTCTCTGTTCCCTTACAGATTTTCCTGGATTATTTTTTTGCTCTTCATTTTCATACACTTCAGTGAAGGATGCTAGAATTTCATAAAGATCATCTGCTTGAGCAGGGAAAGGCACATCACCAAGCAGGATGGCACTAGCACGAATGTCCTGCCCATAAAACCTGATACAAAAAAATAAAGATTGTGGATATTTGATTATTAGTACATTTCAACTTCTAGATAAATTCACTTTGTGCAAATGCTCCCTTTCTCCATCCCTAGCCCTGCATTTTTCCTACTGATCGTATACTGAGAAATGACAGAACTATTTCAAAGCTGTAAATTTGGAAAACTGACCACAGCCCCCACTTTCCTGCACCACTTGGGAGGAGAAGGTAGAGAAGCTGTGATTAAAGGGGAGCCCAGTAAGATGGAAGGTGTGTGGGGGAAAGGTGTTTCTATATCTGTTCTTATTTCTCCTTATCTTATTCTCTTATTAACTGAAAATAAATTAAACTAATTTCCCTTGGATGAGGTTAGAGGCTTTTTGACTGAAATAGCAATTGGTAAGTAATCTCACTGCCTTTGTCTTAATTTATGAGTTTGTCATCATACTAAATCTTCTCTCATCCTTTTGAGGAGGGGGAGTGAGAAAACAACTGGGCTAGCATGTAATGGCTAGCTAAGGTCAACCTGCCACAGATAATTAATCCCTAAACATTTAGCATCATCTCAATACTCATTGCAAGATATCCAAATTGAAGAAACCCTCGTCCCTCAAGAAATTCTAAACTGAACATAGTATGCTTTCACAAAAACCTCTTTTTCCAAAGTGAATGTGTCCTAGTTAATTCTGTCACTATGCTTTCACTGGATCTTTTAGATATTAAGAGAGCTTACTTGCGATTTGTTTCTTTCCTTTCAATTAAACAGGTTCCTTCCAGAGATACACCTGCAAACAGTCCACGAGATTTGCAATATGTATAGACAGCAGCAGAGCTTCTCAGGGCAACATCCCCCTCTAAGTTTCTAGAAGGAAAAAGTTTTGGTTGATATTCTTCAATACAGTTTTCTAGCATGAACAGCAATCATCTTTTTCTTTTAATCCTTCATTATATTTTTACCCTATTTTCAGACAGAAGCAGAAAAAACGTTGCCTCATATGAATGCTCCCCATCAGGTCTCTGAGAGACTGGACTCTTCATGGTTTATTACTCAAAACAATCAAAGGAGGCTCCAGGGTGATTTGCTGAAGCCAGGTTTGCATCCTTCGAGGGGAGGTGAGTTGGGGGTGCAGTGGGAATCACACAAGACAGAGGAGGAGACTTCAAGCCAGGCTTTCAGGATAATGAGGCAAATCCTGCAAGGTGGGATGGCACCTTTTATCAGTATCATGGTAATTGCTCTCTCCCAGAATTACCAACCCCTCCCCCAGGGAAGGTCTGATGGGACATAACTGACTCAATGTACTGACGGGAGGCAGCTGTCATGTCTGAGAAGGGATCATAAACCATCAAAGACCCCCAAAGCACCCTCAGACTGATTCCTCAGGCTTTGCACCAAAGGAATGAATGTGATGCAAAGGGATGCAACAGATCAGAGCCTGTGGCAAGAGACAGTGTCAAACTTCCCAACCAGGGGAGGTACCTGGGTGTTCCCAAATAGCCTGAACATATCCATTGAACATACATCCATGGAACTCTAAGCTTCAAGGAACCCTCACCATAGAGAAGACCAGAAGAAGAGGATCAACAGGACACTGTTTGGATCCACAGAGAGGTGATATTTTCTACTCCGTCTTTCTGTCACTCTTTCTCTCCTCTCTTCCTCTTTTTCTATTTCTTTGTCTCTCCCTCCCCCACTCACATTTACTGTTAAATAAAATCCATACTATTGACTTCAGCGTAGGGTCTCACTTGCATCTTATTTGGGCAGAGGCATCTGTGTAAAAATTTTAATAACTGGATCTTAACGGCTTCCTCTGAAAACTATTAAGCCACATTTTAATCACATTTTAAAATGATCTGATTATGTTTGGACTGGTGACTGAAACTCTGTTCAGTATTTCCAAATCCTCCTAGACTTTATGGTCAGCACAAACACTTCAAGTAAGGCCACACTGAACCTCAACAGATTTGGAAGATTACAGTATTTGTCCTTCACAGGATCACATAATATTTTAGGTTTAAAGACAGCAATCTCAAAATGGATACATCAAATTGAAAGAAGGTTGCTCTGGACTTTGTCCAGCCATGTTTTGAAGAATTCTAAGGATATAATTCCACAGACACTCTGAGCAACCTGTACCAGCACTCAATTTTATTCATGTCAAATTTCTTTTTCTCATATCCAGTCATAACCTTCCTTGTTTCAATATATGACTACTACCTCTCATTGCCTTTCCATGCACTCCTGTAAAGAACTGAGGTCTGTCTTTTTGGTGATGCCCTGTTGGGAATGCAGCCTCCAAGGTCTTCTCTCATGCAGGTTCAACATGAAATACTCCCCCCAGCCTCATCATTCACATGCTGCATTTCCCTGACCATTTAGGTAGTGGTTCACTGCACACACAGCTTTATAAACAACTTTCTGCAGGGCTAAAACTCAACACAATATTCTAGGCACAGTCTATGAAATGTCAAGTAAAGGGGAACAATCACTTCCCATAGTTACTGGTTGCAGTCCTGTTGATGCAACCCCCTACACTGTTCACTGCCTTTTCTGTCAGGAACCAACTGCTGGCTTAGCCCTAGTGCCAACCAGATTCCCAGCACCTTCTCTGTAGGGAAGCTGCTCAGCCTGACAGGGGGTTCATCCAACTAGGAGTGAAGAACTTTGCACTTGTCCCTGTTTAATTACATGGGGTTTCATGCTGGGTCTTTCCTCTACGCTCTTTAGGTCCATTGTCCTGAATGGTGGCCTTACCTTGAGGTGCATTGGCTGCAGCTCCTGGTTTGGAGTCATCCATAAACTTAAAGAGGATATTTTGCAACTGCTCCTCTTGGTCACTGATAAAAATACCAAGCAGGAAAGGTCCTAGAAGAGTCTCCTGAGGAATTCTAAAGAAATCTGGCTTCAGACTTCAACATGAACCATTTACCACTGCTCTTCTAACCTGATGATCTGGTTCTTCAGCTGTTTGCTCATCTCCCCACCCTGACACTGATGTCCCAGCTTGGACACAGAGATGTTGCAGGACAGTGTACTAAGTGGCTTGTAGGGTAGATGATATTCACTGCCCTTCCCTGATCCATGGATCTCTCTCTCTTCTGTGCAATAAGTGTCATCCTTTTATTTTGTTAGCAAATATTAAAAACCAGCAGTAAAAACGTCATCATCATAAAAAAGTAGCCATAAGGAGGCACATATGCCATAAGCAGAGTCTGATGTAGCTGGGCTTGGTAAGCCTAGAGAACAGAAGACTTGGGGCAAACCTAACAGCAGGCTTCAAGTATGGAGAAGGTAATCAAGAGTATGAAGCCAGGCTCTTTATAGCAGCATATGGAGGAAGAATAAAATATTATTGATGTAAATAGAAAGAAGAAATACTTTGACTGGATGCAAGGCCCAAGAGCTGAACAGCAGAGCAGTTGCACAGAGAACCAAACCATCTCCCCAACTGGGGATTTTCAAGATCCAACTGGAAAAAAGAACTGAGCAACCTGATCTGAAGTCGTAACAGACCTTGCTTTGAGCAAGAGGTTGGAGTAGAAGTCTTGCAAGGCTCATTTCCAAGTAAAATTATTCAGTGATTATTTCACCTCATCCTTCAAACGAAACAGGCTTAACCACTTAAAGGTTTAAAAGAAATTACTTGGTGTAGTTTTTATTTAATGTTGGGCAGATCTGTGGTGACAGAAAGCACAGACCCATATATTACTAAAATTCATAGTTCTATCAGGCACAGAAGCATCTGTGCTCTTCATTGAGCCTAGCCAAGCAGTCTCCTGCAAAAAGAGAGCAAATCTCAGAACACTTTCCTTCTACCAATAAATTACTTAATCAGGAAAGAAAAAAAAAAAAAAGATTGGCAAGAACAATATGGTCCAGTCAGCATAACCTATTGCCCAGGTTGTTCTGTAACATATTAAAAAAAGGTCACATCAATGTGGCTTTTAAAAATTATCTTCCATGTATGTTTTATTACAGAAACATATTACCCACCTCCCCAGAGGTCCAATTGCCACAGTAAGATTTCCTCCAAGTGTAAGATTCCCTCCTTTGGCAAAAGCTTCTACTGCTCTTTCATGATTCAGTATTATCACTAAGTCTGAGACCTATAAAATATCAAATAAAAGTACTACACTTTTTAAGAAGAAAGAACAACACAGGAGATGATCTTCCTTTCTTGTAAAGGATTATTTGAAACAGCTTTCATGACAAAGTTGATTCTTTTTCTGCAAGGTATTTTGAATGAAAAATCCTTTCAATTACTTTTTTAATCAAATTTGACTGATTTTTTTCAAAGTGCTGATATGGTCAGTATGTGATAAACAACAGCTATAAAAGAAACTCTAGGTTAATTCAAAATTCCTAATTGACAGTTTCTTATTTTCTATAGCTTATACAAACAATTATGAAGGCACATTTTCAGATGTGAATCCTTCAATAATTAAACTAATAAAGGCAAGATAGAACTTACTGAACAAAAATTCCTGTCCAAAGTATAAAAAGCAAAAAGGATACAGGTTCTATTGTTAAAACTTTATTTTCATAACAAAAGTTTTATATATCTGTGTGTGTGTATGAATTATTAATTAACTTTAAAAGACTTGAATATGAGATGTAGTTAGTTGTTTCAAGAACCTATCAAACATAATAATTGAAGAGGTAGCAATATACCCAAGGACTTTCACCTGATCTTTCATCTGATGGACTTGACTGAAAGCCAGGTTCAGAAAAAAACTTTCAACTTACCCCAAAATCCAAACAGTGACAGCAGGGAATACAAGAGGAAATACCAGATTATTTGCAAAACAAGGCTGCCTAGAGTATTACACACAGTATAAGAGAGGTCTTTGTTACTAGCCCCCTGGTAACCTCCACCCCATCCCAAACAAAAGATGGCTACAGGAGCAGTTTGTGAATCATCCATCGATGGAGGGAGAACGCCTTTCAGGATACTGCTTCCTCCTCTTACCCATTAGGAGTATGAATCCATTGTTAAAGACAAGCAAATCCATAGTGAGAAAGTCTTCAATGAAAGAATTTAGATGAATTTTAAATTCGGTCTTTAATTTGAAGTACCAAGTAACTGTGACTTCTGAAGCGTGATCTCCTCCTTGTTTGTTAAAAACATCCATAAGTATCATTACAACTATGTCAACTATAATCTCTCCTACAGGAATAAATTTCACCTAGTTTCTTAAACATCTAAGTTCATATAGGACTAGAAGAATGCTGAAATGGGACTCTGGGCTCTTAAGTCACTCAGGTACTTCTGAATAACATATATTTTCTAAAAGAAATAAGAAAGATTGTGTTATAATAATGGCAGTAAGGAAACAGCATTTTTTAAGCTGACTAAAATTTCCAATGAAGGGCACAGTATTACTCAGAGAAAAAGCCCTCTCACAAATAGCTTCTGTATTGAAATGATTTGATTCAGCATCAATAGGAAATGTCTACGTTATCTAAAATATCAGGTGGGGATGATGCAAAGAAAATTTTCATAGATTAACCAAAACACATGAAGAGGCTTAAAAGAAAAGAAAAAAACCCACACAAACCCCACAAGACAAGCTCTGGGGCTCAAACTGAACACTTCAAAATGTATTCAGATCCTGTAGTAATGAGAACCAATGAAAATTCCTTATAAAAATTAATGATTTTGTATTCACATCATCCTTTAAAAAGTGCATGCAATAATGCCTGAGATCACACAGTGAACAAATGAGGAGAGAATAAAATATCGATCTGTTGCTTGATATGTGAGTGCTGGCTGACTGGCTGCCAGGACAGGGATAGCTGGCTAGCTATAGATGTACTGGGGGCTGGCATGGATCACCCAGATCCATGGATTCTTCTGAAGAGCAGAATGCCCATTGCAAGAGATCTTGTTGGCAGCGTATTGTTATTCTGATTTTCTTTGGGAATCAGCAGAACAGAAGCTAAACAAAGAGAAGGAAGTCTGAAGGCTAGGGTGAGGAAGCAGAGGAAAGATGAAAACATAGAAGTGTTAAGGCGCTGTGAGGAAGAAGAAGTGGGAAGCAGAGGCAGAGCGCTGTCAGGGCTCAGCTCATCAGGCTGTCTCTGAACATGTTGGGAGTCCTTTACTTAAGCATTTCTGCTGGCTGGAACTGGATCCTTTTCTGTAGTGTTCCTTCAGAAGAGGCATCACCAGTTTTGGTGCTTTTAAACTGAAGGGTTATGTCAGTATCCGCAAGTGTGAGTGGCAAATGTGGGAAGTACAGTAACATTAAGTGGAGTCCATTTTACCCCAACTTCAGTTCTTTACACTGTTTCTTGCCAGATGGAGTCCCTGTGCCCTTATAGGATGCTTTTTCAATTAACTTCAATAGTTTTATATGGGAACTCTGACAGGAAGCTCTCTGTAAGTGAAAAATTCAGTCTGCTAGAAGTGACAAATCAAGGAAATTAGTATCATGTAACTTTTTTTCATCTAAATGTCTTTAATAATTTCATTGATGGGATTAAAAATCACTCTTTTGTTTGGATAAATGGATTTCATAATAATACTTTGTACATAAAAGTAGATTCTACTATCTCACTAACATTTAGATCTTTTTCAATGTATTTTAATTTCTTGCAAAAAAAGTTACCAACGAGCATTTCAAACACAAAACCATACCTCAATTCCAATTTCAAATCCACCACCAAGACCAGCAATTCCTATTGCAGAGGGAGCAGACCAGGCTGTCGTATAAAACAAGATAAATTTTTTACCATATATTATGAAAAATACTAATTTTATTTTTACACTTAAAAAATGCTAACAAATTCTCTATTTAAAACTATGTTCAAAACCACTACAATAGAATCATAACTATAATGCTTCATCCTACAGGAAAGGATTTAAGAAATACAAACCCTCACAATCGAAACAATTCCTTGTTACAAATTATTTATCATACACTTCTTCATAATCAGATATAATCAAATTTTCTAATAAATTTTACACTATGTACTTTCATATTTCATCCTTTTCCACAAAGATACTGAAAGCATTTACATTTGGTCAAACAAAGGTACAAAGATTTGAAAACAGCTTTCACACCAAACATTGTCACCTGTCACCTACTTGCCTGACTCATCACACATCTCCTGTTTTATGCTGTGAAAAGAATAATGAAAAAAAATATTTTTATCTCTTCTAATTCTCTCATGAAATACAAAAGGAAAATATCCACTTACCTCCATTAGGAAGACGAGCTAATACAATTCCACTTCCACCTCGAGCAGTCACCAAAAATCCAGCTTTGATAACAGACAAAACTGCAAGGCCTTTGGCTTTAGCTATTACATGAGCTGAAACAGCAAAATCATTTACTCAAGACATTACAAGAGAAGTTCTAAGAGAAGAGGAAAGCAAAACATTCAACAAATATGAACCCAAGAAGTCAAATAATCAAAGCAAAAGCTTAAAGAAAGCTGCAACAAAAAGTCGAGCTGATAATGACACTTCCATCACAGAGAACCACAAACCTAGCTGCAGGTCACATCAGCTTGAAGCAATCTATACGCTGCCACAACTGCTTTGCGTGTCCTCATTAGCTTGTACAGAATTAGTTTGTTTAGTGGCACACACTGTGTGTGAGTACCCTTGGCAAGATAAACAGAAAACAGGCAGTGAATAGCTGACAATCATGTCTCCACAAATTTTTGGAGGAGTCTAAATTTCAATCACAGCAATGCAGAGCAGCCTAACAAGTTTGTATCATTAGACAGTGTTTGTGGCAAATACTGATGTGGTGTCATCCTGCAAATCTTATTGCAGACCTTCCAGAACATAACAGTTAAGGATTCAAAACCACAACCAGCAACACCAGGTGGAGGAAGACACTAGGAGAAAGACAGAATAACAACTGCAAAAATAAAGAGGACAGCAGCAAATAAGAGTCCTGAACCAGCATCAAAAGGAAAATCACCCTGATTTGTTTGCTTCAACTTTTCATCTAGCTAATTCTAATCAACAGATATTCAAGAGCTAGAGCTACTATTCCAAGTTCTCTCTGAAGAACAGACGTTTACAGGGTTGAGCTTGAGACAGTCTGTCCATCCACGGGGGAAGCCTTCCAATGCAGGTACCTTGTAACAGTAAACATTCAAAAAATCTCTCCCAGCAAGTAACATCTACCAAGAATACAGCAAACTGAAACCCTTTACTTCCAAAATATTTTCAAAGAAGTTATGGTGCCTGAAATTTTCATTCATCTCTAAGTTGTGGCCAGTGGAAACAGGGAATTGGTAAAGACAGCATGACTGCAACACAGGGAGCACTGAAGGTTTTAGCTGAATCAAAGTGTTTTCTTTACTCACGTGGTATGATTTTATCTGGTCCATTTCTGGAAGTTATTTCTGTAAATTCTCGTAGTATTTTAGCTGCCTTTTTAGCTTCTGACTTCAGGTTGGAAGGTATAGGGTTGTTCACTGTAACACATGAAAGAAATAAATTATGGTCAGTTTAGGGTATCTCATATGAAACAAACAGTATCATTTGTATGGGAAAAGTGGTTATTTACAAATAAAGAGTAAATAAAATAAACACAAGTGAATATAAGAAGTTATCTTCTGTATCAGATCCACATTTTATTTCTGACAGTTTTAACTGAAGACACCACTTAATAAAATACACAAGCCTAATTCTTTTATGCAATCTCTTTCTCTTGCATGTGTTCAGAATCCACACTGGTAACAGCAAGGGTGTTTGAGACACATCCTTAGTTGTTCTTGTCACTATTTATTTATAGGTTTATTGCATACAAATTTGTCTAATGCTTTTTCAAACCTGCTAATATTCTGCCATCAGAATTCCTGCACCAGCAGCAGTTCACCTCCTACTTAAAGAAGCATGCGCTCTGTTTTAAGTTAATCTGCTAGTTACAGTGAATGCCTGCTAGCACAAGTCTCACAAGTTCTGGTGAATACCTAATGAATTCAGCTTACCTACTACCTTAATGCTTTTACAAACAGACAAAGCCCCCAGCCTCCTACACTCTTTCAGGAGTCTCAGCCTTCTTAATCTCTCCTCAGGGTAGTTGCTCCATCACTGACCACTCTAATTGCTCCTCTCTAAACCACCACCAACTCTGCTGTCCTTCAAACAGCAGAGCAACTGGCAACTGCTGACTCATGAACACTAAATGTTTCATGTCTCTTCAGGACGCTTCCTTTACAGAGCTAAACATGCAGCATGTTCTGAAAGTGAACAAAATTCTGTTTCAGATCAAGAAATTTCCTTTAGAGATCTACTTCCTGTTGAAAGTCTTATCAATATTTTCTTTCCAATGTGATCTAACAAAATCCCCTCATGTATTTTAACTGAGGAAAAAGCACAGACTAGAGATAAGTTATGTTTACTTCACAAAGCTGTAGAGTACAGTAGCAAACACACAAAATCTTGAAATCTATGCTCCAAACAAGGGAGGACAAGATCATAAAGTCTACAGACATGCTTATTCCAATTTGATCCACCAGATCTGCTGTCACTAGTCAACAACTAGACAGAATCAAGTATTATAAATTGTTAGTATTCCGCAACATTATAAATACCATTTTGTGTATGAATAGTAATGTTTCACCAGTAGATTTGCAAAAAGAAGCCTTAGTGCAGTTAAAGAGATAGGAATTTAGTCTTGATTGTTACATCTACTAAAATCCCTCAGAGCTACTTAAATTATTCTTGTTTTCCTGTCTGGACATAACAACACTCACTGTTTCCAAAGTTATCAGAACCAAACCGTCCAGCTAACACATAAATATATTGCCAGACCAAAGATGCATCTAATCTCACATCACATCTCTGAAAAAAACTAGTGACAGTATTTCCATAAAATTCTACTGTTCCTAATTTCACAAACATAAAAAATACTGTGCATAGAGAAACAACATGCAGTCAAAAGTGAACTATTTTTTTAACGGGCATTTCCTGAACATTCATTCACCTCTTCACTCTGGGCAACATTCCCACCCAAAACCAAGAAGGTGAGGACTAAATACATTTTGAGGTTACATCCACGAAGCTTAGAGAGAAATTCAGCTCTGATCAAGTGCAGCACATAGCAGCAAGTCTGCCAGATTTCTGTCCAGGCTCCATTGATTAAAATATGATACACCTCCATTTTTCAAAGAGGAGAATATTCCTCTAGTATGTTCTCCGGGCAAGAAGGAAGATTCCAAGAAGAAGAGAGATTTTGACAGCTGAATGTCTGGATTAGCATCGCCTGAGAGAGCCTGCCACAGCATTTGGCTTTGGTGAAGATGCAGCAGGTACAACCTTGGAGAGTATGAAGTGACATCAGTCATCAGAAGGCTGTGCAGAAATATCAGCCTCTCTGGGAACAAAAGGAAATGTACAGAATGCAACAGACTCTAAACCACGCTGCAGTTATCAGATTAGAAATATTAATTCTATCTCCTAATAATCCCTTCTCTTTTCAGAAAATTAAGATGATAGTCAAGGCCCTGTGTGTGAGAGGACAGGCGAAGGTGAACCTTAAGAGCTCAGGATATTCTGAAAAGTTCTCAGCATGTGAATTTTCTCTGACTGTTACAGCAATAAAATTGTCAAACTGCTTGCAGGAGTTCTGAACTTGCATTTTGTCTGTGGTTGGAAGGATTCCCCAGGCTGGAACCTGGCTACATGGCAAGAGGAGAGGCCAGTGTAGCTCAAATAAAACATGAACTCATAATTGCTCTTGGTAGATTAACAAACTGGGGTTGAGCATGTCTCCATTACTTCTGTTGTTTGTACTTCACACTGCATTTTCAAGGTTAGAGGACAAATACGACCAGCATGTTGTAAGAGGAAAATAAAATCTCTGCTTTTTGATATCTCTATGGAGATAAACTGAGGCAGTCCCAAAAAGCATATTGCAACACCATTCTTCTCAAGGAGGAACAAAGAATAAACCTAGCATATTATAATTTGTAACTAATAATTAACATTGTAATATGCAGTGCACGTCCATTTGCAAAATCAGGTGAACACTTCTATATGTAGGTTTTCACTTAAGATACTTTTCAGGTCTAGAGGTCTCGAGTTTGGGAAGGTTCACCTACCTAGTCTACTCAAAATATATGTTTCATGGTACTTAATTTTTCTCATGGTTCAGTAAGATTAAACTGTGATTAAATGGACAGTTACATGCCTGACCATGCAGGACTTTTAACAAAGTGATCAAGACAATGAAAATAAGACCTGTACACTGGATACATTGGGGATATGAAAATACTACGGAGTTAAAAAACATTACTGAACAAAAGTAAGCATTATCCAGCTTCTAGATTAGAGAAATAAAATAAACTTCTGTGCTCTTCTCAAACTCTTCTTGTTTATCCATGTATTCCTTCCTCTCCTTTGCTTCTCTTTGCCTAATCTCAGAATTTGGAGAAACATCTCCAATTACTCTTCCTACTCTTAAAAAGTTTAAAAAAAAAAAGCAGCTCATATTTCATACAGATTATAAGATAAATCCCTTAGCTAAATCCATTGAGAAAATGAGGTTTTTCAGACCTGAAAGTCTGTGAACAGGAAGAACAGAGTGGGGAAAAAAAAATAAGTTTTTGTAACCATTTTCAGATTTCAGATTCAGAATTGTTTCAGAAAGATTTGATGGTTACCAGAAAACACTGTGTATGCCACTGTGCATGTAGGAGCTACTATTTAATTGAAGACAATTCAAAGCCGAAGGTCAGGAGTCAGCAGAAGTAATACTGTTACTACTTCACTGTTCCTTCACCTCTCAGTACATAACTGGTTGCTCGGAGCAACCTGCTCTAGTCAAAGGTGTCCCTGCCTACTGCAGGTGAGGTTGGATTAGACACCCTTTTCCCTTACAGCCCAAACCATTCTATGACTTTCCTGCACTGATTCCAAAAACTGTATTCTAAAACACAAATTTTGCACAGAAAAATAGCATTAGTTAAGCGAGTTAAAAATTAGGTATTTCCAATCCAACCTTTCTAAAAGTTTTTTGTTTGTTTGTTTTTGGGTTGTTTGTTTGGTTTTTGTTTTTTGGGGTTTTTTTTGGTGTCACATAGTGTGGGGTACCTTTATCACCAGGGAATGGAGAAACTGGAGAGACATTCATCTAGCTGTACACTACAACACTAAGCACAGAAAAGCTTAACTTCCCATCCTCAAACCAACATTAGAAACTTCACCTTCTCCTTATATCACTAGTTCCTGCATCATTATTTCTTCTGCAGGCTGTAGGTAGTTACAGGAATTCACTCCTCCATTATCCCTTACTTTTTCCCTTCCTGTCACAGACTGAAGTAACGCAGGATTATTTTTCCAGGCTAAGACACAGCAGGTGGATTTGACAACAGCATTCTGCACTCTGCAGTTACTTTGCATGTGGCTAGACTTGTGCACTTTCAGAAGCTAAGAAATGGGTCATATTTCTAAAGCATAATAGAAGTACAGAGAGAAGAAAAGGGAAGAAAAAAAGAAAGAGGTTGAACATGCTACCAACTGAAGAGCTCAAAGCTACACATTGCAGAGAAGGGCTGCAAGAAAGATTTTAATTTAGACAGTAGCAGGTATGAAAATTTAATTGGCATTAACATTAATTGGCAAGCAAACATGGCACAGAGAGGTTTTAACAATGGGCAGGATGAATAAGCCACCTGATTAAACACTCTCATGCTGCAAACCAACCCAGTTACTCAAAGTGGTAACCATAGTGGCTCACTTCGAGTTCCTTGTTTACTTCCATAATGTTGCGTAAATACTAAGGAACTGGCGGGATGGCTCCAGGAGCCTTGAGGAACTGATGACTTGTTTTAAAAAAAAACCAAACAAATCCACACCCTGACCTCAATTATGTATAATATGATGCCTGATAAGGCCTGGTTGGATTCCCAGTTTGGTGAATACTAGAATCACAGCAGAAGAAATAGTATTTTTATTACTGAGGGAAGGGGGAAGCTTGGCTCTCCTGCTTGGGCTATGCCACACTCAGGATTTTGTTGACAGAATTCAGGATTATATAAGGACAGAGTCAACAATCAACACGAAAAAAGCAAAGTTTAATGGTTTGATATATAGTGTATATATAGTATGGCTGAGGCCTGACTGTTACAATTTAATTTTAGATCAATCAATTCCATAAAACTTTGTCCAAGGGCAAAGAAAAATATTGTTTTTCTAGTAAAAAAATCTCCTAGTAAATAAAAAAATAGTATAAATATGTGAGACAATTTGAAGCTATTCACTTTAAAAAAAAAGGACATCGAGGTTTGCACTACAAAATAGGGGCATCTGTTCCAAAATACAACAGAAATAAAATAAATATTATAGTGAATGCAGAGGAGTAAATTCTTGTTTCTATTTATTTTAATCACTCTATAAACAGAGCAAATTGTAAACGAGATTTCTGTGACCTCAAAAATTATTTTAACTTCTGTTCATCTATCAAATTATCCTCTTTTCCCTCAAGCTTGCCTTAGGATTTGGATTGCAAAATTAGTTCCTTAGAAACTCATTTAATATCTATCGAAAAAATCATATAGACATATCTGCTTTTTAACAAAAATACTGTATGAAATATTTAGACATAAGCAGAATTTCCGTGTTCAGTTTACCCCATCAATAACATACGTAATAACCCTGTAGCACTGTCTTCACTATTAGCTTTTAAGTATGCATATCTAATTGTCTGTTTTGTATTCAAGCACTGCTCAGGAAAGAGGTAACCAGGCGCAATAAGACAATAATATCTATCAGGAGGATACATTGACTGATGGATTTGGAATGCCGTGACCAGCGAATGCTCAGCTGGGAGCAAGCTTCATTTGCACTCCTGCTTGTTGTTGAAAGGAGAAGATATTGAGCATATGTGAGTCAGCAACACAAACCCCATGGGGGAATATCACACCAAAATTGATTAACTGCTTAATTTGTAAGCTGATGAGGCAAGTGCGTCAGCCTCTAATTTACATTCTGACTAACAGTAATAATTTGCTGGCTGAACATTTGGTGAAATTATCTGAGCAAGGTGCATTAAAGAATAAATAAAGCCTTTTTACTTAAAAGCTATAACTAATTCTGATACAATCAAAATTATGCTGAATATGAACAGATGAAATAAAGCCTAGTAGCATTACGAGAATCCAAACATCAAAAGTACAGTTTCAAAGAATGGACGACAAAGACTCGCATGCAGATTTCACACATATGTTGCCTATGTATGTTTGAGCTTTGAAGTATTTGGTGAAAAGTGGTTTTGTGGGTATTTTTTGGCCACAAGAAGAAGAAAAAACAATGACAAATACCTCTATGAGCCCCATACAGTAATTCAGTCTTTACTAAGAAGTTCAGAAACAACACAAGAACATATTAAGGCATAGCTGATTTGCAAATACCCATGGTTACAACAGGAACATCAATGCTAAAAGACTTATATGAAAAGAGAACATTCAAAATATGAACATTCATAAACACAAAAACTCGCAGGGTCAAGAAAAGCTAAAGAACAACATTCTAATGGGAAGGAGAAACCTGAAAAACACAACTGTGCAGCACTGGAAAAGGGCCTAAACAAGAAATTTCAATTTGGCATCGCAATTAGAGATTAATGCAATTTTGGTTTCACAAATGTGTAACAACATGATACTGTGGCAGCCAGCTCCAGCCTTGGGATTCATCTGGTACTTGGAATTCTTCGAACAGCATGCCAGATTTGCATTGTAAGCATTTTGCCCAGCCCAAGAAAAAGTGATGCAATACAGAGACGTGGATGACGAGCAGCAGCCTATGCTAAACATGTCTCTGTGAGTCTCTCTCCATTTACGATTTCCAACACTTGAAGCCAATGATTGAAGGTAAAGCATCCAGGGTAATGAGATGCCAAGAAAAGATCTGTGCAGTTCAAGGAAATAGCAGAGTAAGTTGAAAAGGGCCCTACAGGAAAAAGATGTTAAAAAATAAAGGCAATAACGACCCTTTTTAGTTGAAACCCTGCAGACTGCTCAGAGCCTGAGCTCCTTACTCCTGGTTTGAAACCAACAGCAACAAGCAGGTTTTCTCCAGATTCCAAGCACTGTGAACAAGGAAAGGCTCAGAATGTACACTTTAAACATCCTGCTTATGGGTATAGGGAAGGAGTCTACGAAAGCAGTAGCAGGGAATGAGAAAACATCACTGACACATTGGTTAGCCAGTGGGCAAGGTTGTACAATTCTGACAAAGGCACCTTGAGAACAGCAAGGAAGACAGGACACAACACATCATACATCAGTGTAAGGCAACGTAAGCAGAGCTGAAAAGGAGAAAACAGGGTCTCTGTACAGTGAAGTTTTGCACTACGCTCATGTATTTCTACCCATGATCTTTATCACTTGGATTCCTGAAGCTTTACCAGCTTCCATGCTCCACTGCTCATCAACAGTGGTGTGAGAAATCAGCGATCTGTCAGTGACAGTACAACTTATGGCAAGGTACAAGTACTACAGCAAGCACTACATGGCCCTGCAGAGTGTCAGCCGAGCTGCACTGGTAGACTCTAATGTGTGCTTTCACAACCGTAATGGTTTTTACACTGTGAATTAATGTAACTACACTTTCCTCCTTCCCCACCCTGGATTACAAGTTGTTTACTGGATGGTATTGCATTAAGCTGGTGCTGGTAGCGGTGAGAGAGGCAGAACAGACCAGAAAGGTCTGCAGAACCTGCAGCTGACAGCATACAGAAATCAAGGAGCTGGAACTATTTTAAGGTTTACCTAAGACAGATGGAAATATATTCTGTCCAAACACTCCAGTCAGAGAAATAAAAAAGTGCTTAAAAACATAGCTGAAAATGGAAAAAAAACCAAAAAAACACTCTTACGTAGGTTAAAATCAGCCCGTTTTTCCTTGTTTTACCTGTAATAACCTGCTGAAGTTAGCTGTTGATGACAGTCTGCGCCCAGGAAAAACCTCATAAGCATACTGAAGCTGCAACTAAATTCAGCATTCAAGAACTCAAATATACAAAAGGAATGACACATAAAAGAATATAGCACCTTCTCTAAAAGGAAAACAGTCCAACAATTTTGTATTTCAAAGACAAGAATCTCACAGACATTGCTATCAATATAGAAAGCTGAGATATTTACAGTATTTTGAAGAATTTTTTAATGGAGAACATTATAATAAGAAATTATAATAGAATCTGTGAAGCTTATATTTCCACAATTACATATATTTACACGTTAAAATCACAGCAATTTGTGTGGAGGGAGGAATAACAAATGCCATTAAGATTAATACTTCTGAAAACCTTTATGCAAACTTGCATTACATCTGTATGGTCATTGCAAGACAGCTAAAAAGTTAGACAGTGAGAAGTAACACAGGCATCTCCATTTGGAGATACACAAATACGCAGGATGAAACCAAGCCAAAATACAAAGAATCACAAGTCTTTATTGAAAAAAGAACCATTTCAAACACAGGTGGCCTTTCATTGATAGAAACGAAGTAATGGGGATAGATGAGCAGATTTCTTCCTTCGTGTGTGTCTTTTTAGTTTTTTGTTTTTTAATATATTACTATGAGTTATGGAAATTAAAATACTTCTGAAGATAACTCAAAGGAAGCCAGAATTATCAGAGACATGCAAATGTGGTAACTCTAAACCTGGAGAGACAAGCTGCCTCACCCCAACCTGCATGTGCACTATGTCTACCATTAGCTGGTACTCTTAAGATGAGTAACTCTTCACAGCCTTTATCAGAGAATCATTGAATGGTTTCTATTGCAAGGGACCTGAAAGACCATCCAGTTCCAGTCCCCTGTAAAGGGCAGGAACATGTTCTTCTAGACCAGTTTGCTCAAAGTCCCACACAATGTGGCCATGAATACTTCCACAGACAAGGCATCTACAGCTCCTCTGGGCAACCTGCTCCCAATGCCTCACCACCCTCACAGTAAAGAAATCTCCCCTCTTTTAGTTTAAAGTTGCTACCCCTTGTTCTGTCACTATTGACTGTGTAAAAAGTCACCTCTTAAGCATCACCTCTCTCCCTGGAGTTGTCTCGTCTCCACACTGAACAAACGCAGCTTTCTCAGTCTGTCTTCATAGGAGAGGTGCTTCATCCCTTTGATCATCTCTGTTGCTCTCCTCTGAATTTGCTCCGAAAGATACACATTTGTCTTGCGCTAAGAACTCCAGAGCTCGATGCAGCACTCCAGGTGGAGTCTCATGAGAGCAAAGTAGAGGGGCAGAATGCTGTCTCTTGCCCTGCTGCTCATACTGCTTTGGATGCAGCCCAGGGTGTAGTTGGGTTTTCTGGGCTGCAGGGGCACATGGCCAACTCATGTCCAGCACTTGTCTGCCAGAACCTCCATGTCCTTCTCAGCAGTGCTGCCCTCAATGAGTTCCTCTCCCAGTCGATACCTGTATCTGGGATTGCCTTGACCCAAGTGCAGTACCTTGTACTTGGACTTGTTGAACTTCATGAGGTTCTCATGGTATCACTTCTCAAGCTTGTCCAGGTCCCTCTTGATGGCATCCTATCCTTCTGTTTTATCAATGGCACCGCTCAGCTTCATGTCATCAGCAAACTTGCTGAGGATAAGCACTGAATGTAGGTTTAAGTATTTCTGCTACAGCTTTTTTAAAGGAGTAAGTAAACTCCATGGTCAAGTTTTTAGGCTTTTGTTCTCTAAGCAAAGGTATTTTGTAAACTCAGGCTTACAGAGATAGAAATTGAAATGTTAGCTGATGACCTCCTGGAAAGCAAAGCAAAATTTATTTGAAACGCCATAATTATATAAAATAATACATCCAAAATAAGCTTAGGCTCTGAAATCTGATATAAATTAAATGTAAAATAATAAAATAAATAAAAGTGATAATGCTTGTTAGTTGTATCAGTGTGACTACTGTCATGTATAGTGTCCAAAAGCATCAAAGATTTTTGGTCAGCTCTAGTGTTTACAAGCTACCTTTTCAAATCTTGCAACCAATTACATATACACTTCTAGACCACAGGAGATCAATATTTTTCACATGAAATATTCATTTTGTTAGTGATAAAATAATCCTACAACATGTAAAAAACCCATGCCCCGTTTCATTGCGGCATAATTTTTATAACTTTTCTCCACAGAGAAAAGAACTAATTCAAACACCAAGTTGATCACTTTGTAACGTTATGTGGTATCAGACCTCAGTCACACATTGAATTAACTATTTCCCAGAGAAAAGTCAAGGAAAAAAAAAAGCCCTGTAACACAGAGTCTCCTGTGTTATCAAAAGCACTTGAGGACTTGGGTTCTCAGCAGTTTTTGTACTAAAGTCAGCTTGGAGAAAATTCTAATTAGAGATGCAGAATTTCCTCTCATGTCCTTTTCAGATGAAAGCTAGAATACATGAAGGTAAAATGATAGTGACAAAGCTGAACACCATACTTTAAAGAAAAATGTGTTCCCCTTGTAGATGCAAGATATTTCAACTAGGTGATATTCCTTATTTCTAAAGAACTGTGGCATATGAAGACAGTTGATATGTGCCTGAGGCAGAGGATTTGTTCCAAAAAGTACATTAGACATCTGTTCAGCTGCACAGGAGGCAGAGTAGTGGAATACCTGTAGCTAAAATTCTACAAAATTCTTATAACTTTTAGCAATTGTAAGAATACTAAAATCCCAAGTCCACAGTTCTACAACCAAGTTGTAGCTTTGCACTAGAAGAAAGGATCAACACAAGTGGCATGAGCAAGAAATCACTCAATTTGTGCAAAAAGAATAATAAAATACAATTTTCAAGAATATAGAGACAGTGATGTGCTCTAAAACATGCACGAAAGGCAGTTGTGCTGGGGTCTGTCTCAGACTCACGTGTGAATTCTGGCAAGAGTTTGTACTACAAGAATTGCAGGCTTTGGCTCAAAACATGCCACCACACCTATCCACTCTACACCCATGCCCCAGGATGCTGTCCACTTGAAACCCTTTCCGCAAGTCTTTCATATATACTTACTACAATATGTTGGATGTGTAAACAATTGGCACCAAAGGGGTCCTACCCACCAAGTAAGATAAGTAGCATGAATGAAGCTAAGTCAGAGCTACAAATTCAGTTCTACCTGTCTCATGTCATCTTAATACAGGAGTTGGTATGATATGTGAAATTTAGACAGGAGAGTAAGGGGAAAATCCCAAAGGGAATCCTAATTTTGACTTGCTAATTGTATTTTAATAATGAGGAATAAACTTCAAGGCAACCCAAGCAGATTACATTACTACCCTTTGCACATAAAAGCTTTAACTAAAACAAGGCTGTTTTTATACAAAAATCCTAAACCAGTATCTTGTCTATTTTCTCACCAAGGCCAGAAGTACAGAAATAATAAAAATGTAACAGATGAAACTCAGATGTGCACTACACAATAGCCTTCTATACTGCCATGAAAAAATACTAATACAAAATAGACTCTGCTTATTTCCCAATGAAAATACCTAACACTTCTGTCAAGAAAATTGTCGCCATCATTCTGATTCTCTCATTCCCACACTTCATAGATGTCCCAATTCACTATGTGCGTGAATCAAATCTAAGAAGTCACCAATTCCCAGAACTAATTAATTCCTACAATTAATCACACAAGAAAAATTTCTTCAAGCTAAAAGGAATAAACATTTTAAAAATGAAGGTGCTTGATATTTATTGATCAATAATTAGAAGAGCCCTAGTTCTGCCAAAGTTCTTAAATTATCTTGTTCACAAGAGCGCTTTTTCTCCACTAAGTCATACAGGTTATCCTTCTTATGAAGAGCATTACAGGCTCTTTTACAATAATGCAGTAACTGTTTCAAAAGTCCCCAAATACGGAGAGCTTATTACACCCGAAAGAGTAATTCTTAATGGCGACAAACCATGACACAATGCAAAGGACAACAGTGAATTCTGTCACAGTCCATTTCAAAGGTATGAAGTTACCATTAGCTGAAGAAGGCAAAAATTGTTTCTCTCTTCCACTGCTGAGGGCTGAAAATGACAGAATCATTTAGACTGGAAAACACCTCTGAGATCATCAAGTCCAACTTTTGACCAAACACTACTTTGTCAGCTAGACCACAGTCCTAAATGTCACCTTCAGTGACACCTTAGAACACCTTCAGGGATGGTGACTCCACCACCTCCTTGGGCAGCCTGTTCCCATGCTTGACAATCCCTTCAATTAAGAATGCAGGATAACACATAGGATCCTCCCCAGTCCCCTCCCAAAGACAGGGAAACATGAAAGACTTTTGTCTCAAAATTACAGCTAGGCATGTGCCTACATGTGGCATACACAGCTATACTGGGTTTTATAGGAACTCCAGGATGGCCTTTCAAAGCACACACTTCTCTACAGAGCCTTACCTTCCCCAACCCCATAGGAACGGGGTGTAGGGGGAGGAACCTGCTTCAAATGTCGACACCACAAGGGACTTAATGCGACAGAAAGCAGGACTAAAGGCACTCTGCACTGCTCAGTTATGGCACAGCCACATGCAAGAATGCCACAACTGACTCATCTCGCCCTCCCTCAGCAAGGCCATGTCTGACAAGCAAGCAGAGCCCTGGCCCCTGCCTGGCTCCACCACCTCACACTCCCCACACCTGTGAGCTGGCCTGACAACAGCAGGATGCTGCAGGCACCGGGGACAAAAACTACGTTCCTGATTACCAATCACTTCCACTGCAAAGTCAAATAACTGGATAATTTTTTAAAATGTGGTTGTACTGTAACTGTATTTACAAAAGAAGCGGTGTATGCAGGATAGCATTTCGAGCTGCATAAAAGCAAACACGCAGTTTGTTCCATTCCACAGCAAATGTTATATAAGCTTTTAAGCTTTCATTTGTAAGTACAGAGCTGGCACAAAATTAAGAATCTGGCACTTTTTATTTAGCCTCCAAAGTGCTGCATTTTGACCAGAAGACCAGCTAAGCAAGTCTTTAAAAAGCAGCAGAGGAATCCAGTCCTGGCCACACCCTGCCGTGGTGGGGCTGTCTGCTGGTGTTACAAAACCCAGCCAGGTACACAGTGTACAAGATAGCCCAGCAGAAAAAATAGAAATAAATACATACAAAAGTTTAAAAAATTATATGATTACCTAAATAAAAATAAAATATAAAAATATCTGTGCATATATACATATCTTACAATATATAGTAGGTATATATAACCTATCTATATTATGCATACATATAAAATACAACTAAATAAAACAAACCAAGAACGAGACACTCGAGCTGTCCTAGAAAGCGAAGCGCCCAAGTGCTCAATTTCACCAGCAGCCTGGCGAGGCCAAAGCCGCATTCGACGCCTCTTAGATTTTTACGGGGAGAACGCAGCACATACTGCGACCCCGGCCGAGAAGGGGCTGCGATGTGCCAGCACAGCCCTGCCCGCGGTGTACGAGCGCGTTCGCTCCGCCCGCGGGGGTGCGGGGGCGGCTCCGTGCCCGCCGCGCCTGAGGAGCCCACCTGGCCCCGCGGGATCCTCACTCCTACCCCGCGGGATCCTCACTCCTACCCCGCGGGATACTCACTCCTGCCCGGGCCGGGGCTCCCCTGCTCCCCCTCGCTTCCTCTCCTCCTGCCACCGCTGCCGCCGCAGCCTTACTGGGCGGCGCCGGGGCGGCCCCGCTGAGCCACGCACCTGCCGCAGGTGAGGCGGGCGGGGCCGGGGCGATTGCGGAGCGCCCGCTCCCCTTCCCGCCAGCGGCTTCTCGGCAGCACCGGCACTGCCCGGTGCGGTGCCGTCCCGTCCCTCCCTTCCCACCGGCCCGGGCACGTGCCACACTTCCCTCCTCTTTCCCCCCTCGAAACAGGCAAGTCCCTCAGCCGCCTATAACAGCCGGTGCCGTAAAGCGAGGCGCGGGCGGTGCGACAGCCACGAGGTCCTCTGAACGAAGATGGCGGCGGTGGAGGGGAAGTCGGTGCTGTTCGTGTGCCTGGGTGAGCGGTGCGGGGGATGGCCGCTCCCGCGCTGCGCCCACCGCTCCTGCTCTGCGCCCGCCGCTCCTCGGCCCGGTGCACCGGCGGGGTGGGGCGGGAGCGTGGTGAGGCGAGGGCCGGGACCGGGGAAAGTGCGGCAGGCCCGCCGTGGTGCCGCAGGCGTCCCGCCCTCAGACGGTTCTGCGGGTTCGCCTTGTCGGGGAGGGCCGGAGTAGTAGCGAGGAAGGGAGGCGGAATAGAACTGCGCCTTTTTTGCGATAGGAGCAAGAAGGAAGAGCTTAGTGTTGAGGGTGGCAGAGCATTGGAACAGGTTGCCCAAGGTGGTCGTGGAGTCTCCCTCTCTAGAGACGTTCCAAACCTACCTGAGCGCGTTCCTGTATAACCTGCTTTAGGTGACCCAGCCTCGACAGGGGGATTGGACTAGATAATGTTTAGAGGTCTCTTCCAACCTTAATAGTTCTGTGATTCTGTGAAATCAGTGGGAAATAGTAGAAGAAGTAAAATGCAGTGTTGACAAACGCAAAGGTTGTGTGTGGGGAAGCGCAACACCTAAATAGGCATAAACTAACCCTGACCTTAGGGGCAGCACGGACAAGTGGCTTTGAACAGCTTTCTGAGATGGGTTTTGCAGTACTTGGCTTCTGGAACAGCGGGATGGGAACGGGGAGCCTGCCTGCAGGCTTGCTGTTGGGAACACCAGGCATGGGAAAGGGAGAGAAAACCACAACAAGAATCACTGAAGTTAATGTTAGAGCTGCTGTAAAAAGAGGGGAAGAAGGGTAGGACTTTAAGTAAGAAAATAAACTTGGTGGAGGCTGATCTGTTAGGATCTAATGATGAAATTCTTGATGTGGTATGAAAATGAGTGAAAAGAATAAGACTTTTTTGAAAGGCTACCAAAAGGAAGCAATAGGAAACTTTATTTTACTGATATTTTTTATGCTTCAGTTGTGAATCTTGTCACACAAAGTCCCAGAAAACAGAAGTGTAGATGGGATCAGAAATCACCTGAATGCTTTTCTGGAGTTTAGGACAATCAGTTACTGGTAAGCAAGATAATCACAACTAGCAAATAGCTAGCCTGACTATATAGATTACAGAGCCATGCCCCCTTTTGTGTATGCTTTCTCTAAACTTCTGTTTTCTTCAGTGCATAACAAGCTGGATGGCTCTCTGCTCTGATCTAGGCGGGCTGTTAACATTATCTGCTTCCTAGCCCACATAATCTTACCCATGTTCTGTGAATCCCTGGCATTTTGCCAACTTTATTGCAAAACCATTGGCTAATGTTTGGACTTTTTGCTATCTGCATTTTTTGTTGTTGTAATAGGAGACATGCAGATTAGTTGAACAGCAAAATAAGAGTTTAGTTTTGTGAAATATGTTCTGATGTTTACATTAGTGTAAAATCAAGCCCTAATAATAATCAAGGGAAAACATTCTTTAGTAAGGGATTATCAGTTGCTGTGTGTTTAGAAGCTAGTGGTCAATGCAAATGTTGTTGTATAAAAACATCTTAATTAATATGAATCCTCCCTCCCAAACATGATGTTCTAAAGATAGTGGTAATCACTGACCCTGTGTGCTGAAGGGTGAGCCAGTGGGTAGGAAGATTGGCCTGGCTGGTACTGAAGGAAGAAAGGAGAAATTATGACCTTTGGAAAAAGAGGCAGGCAACTCAGGAGGACTAAAGGATGTAATGAGGTTATTCAGGGAGAAAAATTAGAAGGTCCAAAATCCAGCTAGAACTTAAAATGTTTACTACCATAAAAGACAAAAGAAAATATTTCTGTAAATACAGCAGCAAAAGGAGGCTAAGTAGAATCTCCATCTTTGTTGGATGCAGGAGGAAATAGTGACAAAGGGTGAGGAAAAGTCTGAGGTGTTTAATGCCTTCTTTGCCTCAGTCTTGAATGCTAAGACCAGTTAGTGTCTGTGTACCAGCTCCCTGAGTTGGAATGGGTAGTAGTATCACAGATTGGGTAGTAGTATCACAGATTCATAGAATAGATTCACAAATTTATTAAGGTTGGAAAAGACTTCTGAGATCAGCAAGTCCAACCTTTGACCAACCACCAATCTGTCAACTAAACCATAGCACTAAGTGCCATGTCCAGTTAGTTCTTGAGCACTTCAGGGACAAGGACTCCCTCACCCTGCTGGGCAGCTCCTTTCAATTCTTAACCACCCTTTCAATGAAAAATTTCCTCCTGCTGTCCAACCTGGACGTCCACTAGTGCAGCTTGAGTCCATTTCTTCTTCTATTAGGAGTGGTCTGGGAAGAGACCAGCTCCCGCCTGTCTACAGTCTTGGGTGTTGTGGAGAGTGATAAGGTCTCCCTGAGCCTCCTTTCCTCCACCTTACACAACCCCACCTCCCTCAGCTGCTTCTCACAGGACTTGTGTTCCAGACCCTTTACCAGCCTTGGTGCCTTTTCTGGACACACGCCAGCACCTCAATGTCTTGTAGTGAGGGGCCAGACCTGGATGTAAGATTCAAGGTGTGGCCTCACCAGTACTGAGTACAGGGGGACAATCACTGCCCTGGTCCTGCTGGCCACACTATTGCTGATAGAGGCCCAGATGTCACTGGCCTGCTTGGCTGCATGGGTGCACTGCTGTCAGCTGGGTGTCAACCAGCCCCTCCAAGTCTTTTTCTCCCAGGCTGCTTTCCAGCCATATTTCCTGTACTGAGGGAGCTGCTGGAAGTGCTCACTGAGCTGCTTTCAATCATTTACCATCAGTCTTGGTCATCTGGGAAGGTTCTGGTTGACTGGAGGTTGGCAAATGTGACACTCATCTACAAGAAGGTTTGAAAGAATGACCTGGGGAACCAAAAGCCTTCTAGCCTGATGTTGGTGTCAGGGAAGGTCATAGAGCAGATCATTGTGAGTGTCATCATGTGGCACAGGACAACCAGGGCATCAGGCCCAGCCAGGATGGGTTTAGGAAAGGCAAGTCTTGCTTGAAGGACCTGATCTTCTATGACCAGGTGACCTGCCTGGTGGATGAGAAAAAGAGGTATGTTGTCTACCTGAACTTCGCTATAACCTTTAACACTATTTCCCACAGCATTCTCCTGGAAAAGCTGGCTACTTAGGGCTTGGATGGGTGCACTGTTTCTTGGGTAAAAAAACTGGATGTGTGGGCCCAAAGTAGTCGTGAATGGATTTACACCTAGCTGACAGCCAGTCATGAGTAGTGGTTCCCCAGGGCTCAGTATTGGGATCAGTCCTGTTTAATATCTTAATCACTAATCTGGACAAAGGGGATTGAGGCCTGCTGTAGTCAGTTCACAGACAGCACCAAGTTGGGTGAGAGTGTTGATTGCTGGAGTATAGAAAGGCTCTGCAGAGGGAGCTGGACAGGCTGGATCGAATCCAGCTATAGGAGGTTCAACAAGACCAAATGCTGGGTCCTGCCCTTGGATCACAACAACCCCCTGCAATGCTGCAGGCTGAGGGCAGAGTGTCTGGAAAGCTGCCTGGTGGTAAATGACCTGTGAGTGCTCCTTGACCAGAGCTGAACATGAGCCAGCGTGTGCCCAGGTGGCCAAGAAGGCCAGTGGCACCCTGGCCTGTATCAGCAATGGTGTGGCCAGCAGGACCAAGGCAGTGATTGTCCCCCTGTAGTTGGCAGTGGTGAGGCTGCATCTCAAGTGCTGCATCCAGTTCTGAGCTCCTCAATCAAGAAAGACATTGAAGTGCTGGGATATGTCCAGAGAAGGGCAGCAAAGCTCGTGAAGGGTCTGGAGCACAAGTCTGATGAGGGGTGGCTATGGGAGCTGGAGTTGTTTAGCCTGAACAGAAGGAGGTTCAGGAGAGACCTTGCCACTGTCTACAATACCTGAAATAAATTAATAGAGACAAGATGAGAGGAAATGTCTCTAAGTTGCGCCAGGGAAGATTTAAATTGGGTATTAGGAAAAATTTCATCACAAAAAGGTTGTCGAGGATTGGAAGGGGCTGCCCAGAGAAATAGTTGAGGCTCCATAGGTATTTAACAGACGTGTAGACATGGTGCTTAAGGACATGGGTTAGTGATGGACTTGGCAGTGCTGGTTTAAGAGTCAGATGTGATCTTCAGGGTCTTTTCCAACCTAAACTATTCTATGATTTTGTGAAATAATTAATACGTGTGGGTTTGTAAGCCCACAATGGTGATTTGCACTATAACAAGGTTTTAATGCAGGAGCTCTTTTTAGTGTAATATAATATAATAGTTTATATTAATTATTAGACCTGAGGAAAGGGTGGACAAGTGCCAATCAGTACCAATGTTAATAGGATGGATTGTTTTAATCAAATGTAAATAGCTTTTAAATTTCCTCTTTTGTGTTACTGGGTTATAAAAAAAAATCTTAGTGATACGCGGTGTGAAAAACTTAATTGACGTGATAAGCACTTCTTTTTTTCCAGTGAAATATACACTCTTCTCAGTTAAATTTTGTAGACAGCTTTTTTCCTGTTCCTGCTTTAAATTTGCTTAATTTTTTTTTTTTTGTTATTCTTCCAGAGTGATGCCTTTTTCCTCCTAAATTTTACTAGGAATAATAGCTGAGATTTTGTTGAAAAGTACTAAACAGATTTCTAGAACTGCATTTAACTGTAGTGTTCTTTGCCGGTTAATACAGTACATTAATTCTAAAGTTTGCCACATCTAGTGAGAGTGGGTTCCAGAAAGGACATTTCTTAATGAAAAACTACATTTTCTTTCTACATTGTTTTGAATTAAATGTCTATTGATTGTATTCTTTGTTAGTAATGAAATAAGCAGATAGTCATTACACAACAAAATACAATCTAGTTAATGTGCATAACTGCATTAATGATAAGGATTCCTCATCACTGAGAAATAATTGAAATACCCAGCAACATATGTAATTACATATGAAAAGGCACCAGAAAATATTTTTTTTTCATTTAAGCATAGAAATAATTAAAAGTGGAGGTGAATCAAAATGTACTTTGCTCATTTTACACTTATGTAGCTCATGTAATTAGTAGTTGAGCTTCAGAAATGGGCTTAATATGATGCTGTGTTATATAAAGTCTACCTCTTTCTCTCTGATGACTTCTCCACTATAACACAACAAGCTGGCTGGCTATCTTAGACCAGGCTTTCTGATCTCCTCCAGAGATGGAGGAGCAGTTGTAAGATGGGTGTACGGTTGAGCAAAGTGAGTTTGGCTAGGTCTTCAGAAGATTCATGCATGTTGTGAATCACTGAGTACAGGTATTGTCCCTGGGCATCTAGACTGCATAAAATTGTTTCTGAAATGGCAGCTAGCTTAGTGGGTATGAGGATATTAGATGACAGTTACAGAGAGGTTCCTCACAGATGGTACAGTATTTCCTAAGTTGTGGATTGACAGATATATTTGGAGAGTGAATGGGGAGATTTCACAAAAAGAATCATAGGGCAATTACCTTCCTCCTTGGACATGAACCATTCTTTTCCTTAAATGGTATCTACACATTGTCTTCACTACCTATCCTCCTCTGATGTTCCTTTCCTCTTTGTTGTATTTCCAACCGATCTGATCATGCTGGCTTTATGTAGAAGGTAGCAGCATTCAAATTCTCAAATATCCATCTTCTCCCTTCATTTTTTTGCATATCAAGTTCTTTAAGTTGTAGTGACATTTTCAATCATAGAAAACTAGTGCCCAAGCTACCTAGAGTTTACCAACTGAAATTAATCCTACAAACGTCTCCAAATACAATGATTCAAGGACGAGAGAGTTCAGTCACGGAATCAGTACTGGAACCCTTTGTCAATCACTTTTATGAAGTCATGTTTTCTCATTCATTTTCTATGCACAAACCCTCCAGTGACAGTGACCTAAGCCAACACCTGATTTTTTGAGTTCTTACTCTGGTCTCTGCACAGAGAAGTGGAAAAAACCTGTTTATTTTACAGGCAAAGCACTACCCAGCACAAAAATGAATAATACTAAACAGCAAAGCCTGGGAAGACCAATGTGGGATGTAAAACTGTATCTGAAATGGATAGAAATTAGTGAGGAAAGTGACTGAAAGGATCAGTTTGCATATGTTAGTGGGATAAGATAGGGCTTTAAGTCAGTCTTGAGATGAATGATAACAGTTGCAAGGAGTAGCATGGGTAAAAGTTGTTTAGGAGGCAAATAATATTGCAGAGTATGTGGGGAACAGAGCTTCTGTTAAGTCAGTTCTATGATTCTGTGTGTAGTTCCCAAGAACAGATTTGAATGCTGATTGAAGTTCCGTAACAGTGTTAATACCTCTGCTAATATCTGGAATGTGTCATCAGGGAAGACATTAATTTTTAAGTCACAAACTGGGTTAAGTGTTGGTTTCAAAAATGATACAAGTAGTTTCTAGTTAGTGCTAGAAGTGGTAGTTAATATGTTTAATCAAGGGTGATCGTGGTGCTGTTCATTACAGTATTTTATATAATATCATTAAAGATTATATTTATGGCATTTATTTTAAGAAGTGAGCAAGCTGTAGAAGAGTGAAAATTTGGAACAAGTTCAATCCACGTGAAGCAGAAGGCTAAACAAATGGAAAAAGCCATGAGAGATTTATTTCTAAACCACTGTTTTGAAATTCTGGGAGCTCGTTAATGAATTAGTAGGTCCAAGAATATTAATGTTTTTTTACTGAAATGGTGAATGTAGTAATGAAGGTAACCATGCACATTTGCGGAGGATCATTCATAAAGAGAAAAATTTTTTTTCAGGAAGATACGGATGGCCTCAACAGCTGGTGTAATGGAAACAGAATGTAATAGTTGAGAAAAAAGACTTAAAGATGACCTATTTGAAGTAACAGAGAAAGAGGGGGAATGGACAAATTATGAATAGGGGGTTACAATCATAAATTTGATATTCGTGAATGAGTCAGAGGTGATTGTAGAAGTTCTGAGGATATTTTCAAAAACACTAAGTACTTATTACAGACTTTTATTTAAAAAACAAATTGAAACAAACTTTTCCTGTAGTGTAATCTGTCATTTTGTTTGTCAGTATTCAAGAAAAGTAAATTCAAATTAGAAGAAGAGCAGATCTGACTTAACTGGAGTGATTAGATAAGGTCAGTTAATTTCATGAAGAGATTGGTTTGTTTCGTTTGGCACAGCTATGCTCGGCAAGAGTTCTGTATCTGTTGAAGGTAAGACAGAGACTGGTGTTAACCAAGATCAGATGAGCAGAGACTTCCAGGAATAAATACTAAGTTGAAACTGGAAGATCTTAGGCTACCACAGGAAATTAGTATCTGGAATAGCCTTTTAAGATAGATGATGCTTTTTTTAAATGGAGCTTGATGTGTTTTTAAGAGGAGCAATGCTGTATAGGCTTGCAATATCAAAGAATTGAGTTCATTGATATGAAGGTTATTTTCTGTCTTGTGCTCTATGTTACCATGTTTTGAAACTGTATTGTTTAATGCTTAACTCAAAAAGTGAGATTATTTTCTCACTTAACCACATAGGGAGCCCTAAAATTTTCCTGCTTTGTTTTTCTTCCAAGACTGATTTCATTTCTGTGTATTAAATAAACTAATTCAAACAATGGAATTAGTATGTTTTCTCCTGGAAGAAGAGGAACTGACATCAGAACTCAATGTTTTGGCAAGATCAGTTTTTCAATGGTTAGCCTATTCCATTTGCCTTTTAGTTGATTTGATGTTCTCTGAGTCTTTGACAGTCAATTTCTGTTGCTTCAGACCTTCATGTCCCTCTTGGTGATTTTTATAGTTCACATGTGACAGCAAGTTGTTAAATGCCCAGGTCATAGTAGCTTCTCTCTTTAGCAGTGAAGTATCTACCTTGGTGTTTTGTTTGAAAATGAGATTAAGTGCCTCATGTGAAAATTTCTTTTTGCTGATGGAAATTTAGCTTTGTTCATTGGCATTTTTTTCTTTTTACAGTTTGAGATTTGGAAAGAATTTAATCAGTAGTAGAAGAGTGATTTATTTAAGGGTACAAAAATGAGTTTTGCCATTTCTGGTATTTTATACTTATCTGCTCAAAAATCAGAGATGAACAAAGTTACACATTTTGATGGGAACTGAAGATTTGTGTGTATGAGTTACTGCCATCCGTGTGACATATCAAATAAGAATATCCTTCTAGTTACTGAAAATTTTGGAAGGATGGAAAGGTAGAAGGAGCTAAAGTAATAGTTGAGTAGACTTTTTGTTGAGACACTTCATTCTTTTAAAATACGAATTTCTGCATGCATTTTTAAGAGGTCTGCCTTAGATTGTCACAGTTGTAGTTACAGTTTCAGAACAAATATGCTGTAGATCCATTATTTTTAGTTTCTAATGGGGCTGTAATGCATTGTTGAAATAGTTTTTATTTTTTGAAAATGAGGTCAGATCAAGTGGCTAGGGCAATTGGAGCCTGTTGAAAGGGAAAATTGTTTATGTATTTGAATGAGTATCTTAACTGTTTGTTGGCTGATTGACAGCACTTAAGCTTTGCCATGTGTTAGTTTTTGTTCCTAATCCTCTGTATTTTGGGCAAAAAAAGTTAGGATTTTTTTTTCCTGTGATATTTTTAGAGCTTGTGTAGTTGAATTCAATTTTTGAGGGTTAGAATGGGTTTCTGGATGCTGCTCTTGATGAAGGCTGAGTTTTACCTGTAGTGACTTGACTTCAGTGACCAAGAGCACTTTTACTACAGGTTGTTCAGCCATTTCATTACATTTTCACAATGGTGGTGGCTGTGTTTTGGACTTGTTCAAAAGACCAGTGAATAGTATAGAATCCTAGAATGATTTGGGTGGGAGGGGACCATCAGCTAGATCACCTCATTTGGCTGCAACCTTCTGCCATAAGCAGGGACACCTTCCACTAGACCAGGTTGCTCAAAGACCCATCCAGCCTGGTCTTGAACATTTCCAGGGATGGAACACCACAATTTCTCTGGGCAGTCTGTTTCAATGTCTCACCACCCTCACTGTAAAAAAAAAAAATTCTTGTTTATGTCCAATACAAGTCTTCTCCATTTCTGTTTTAAACCGTTGTCCCTTGTCCCATCACTACAGCCCCCTTTATATGTAGAAAGGTTGCAGTAAGATCTGATCTCCCCAGTCCTTTTCTTCTTCAGACTGCACAACCTCAGTTCTCACTCAGAGGTGCTCAGCCCTCTGATCATCTTTGTGGCCCTCCTTTGGACCTACTCCAACAGCTCCATGTCTTTCTTGTGCTGGGTGCCTCAGAACTGGATGCACTAGTCCAGGTAGGGTCTCATGATAGCTGACAGGAGGGGCAGAATCCCTTCCTGTGACCAGCTGGCCATGCTGCTTGTGATACAGCCAAGGATATGATTGGCTTTCTGGGCTGCATGTGTACTCTGCTGGCTCATATCCAACTTTCCACCCACCAGTGTCCCCAAGTCCTCCACCGGGCTCCTCTCAATCCCTTCATGCCACAGTCTGTACTAATATTGGAGATTGCCCCAACCCAGGTGCAGGACTCTGGGTTCTCACATCCACAATTTGCATTCCATCTGAGTAAATAAAAATCTTTGATCTGGGCTGAAAAATCCACACAATTACTGGTTTTTTGTTTTCAGTAGTCTGAAAATTCACTTGAATCTCTTGTTTCCGTAGGAAACATCTGTCGCTCTCCAATAGCTGAAGCAGTTTTCAGAAAACTTGTAAGTGATGAAAAGCTTGAACATAAGGTAAGCTATTGATTTCTATTCCAAGAAATAACTGTCTCATAGCCAGTCAGAAATATAAGCAGTGAGGAAGGAAACATAAAAATATAAATTTGTTTTTCTGTAGTGGAGGATAGACAGTGCAGCGACATCAGCCTATGAAATAGGAAGCCCTCCTGACTATCGAGGACAGAATTGCATGAAGAAGCATGGCATTACCATGAATCATATTGCCAGGCAGGTACTGTACCTTAATTTTCTTAAAATCTGTATATGTATTTGTTTTGTTGTTACAGTGGAGGACAGACAGTGCCGCTGTTTCAGACTGGAACGTGGGGCGCTTCCCTGATTCAAGGGCTTTAAGTTGTCTAAGAAATCATGGCATTGAGACTGCACATAAAGCACGACAGGTAGAAGAGAGTATATTTTCTTCCTTATTCATACCCATGCCGTAACCATTGCAGTCACAGAAGTCATTTGACCAATGCATGGTTAAGCATCAAGTAGTCAATACTCTGTGCAGTTTTTTAAAGCACTCCAGAATGGCTTAACTCTTCTGTTTGAGCTTAAAGAGTTTTTTATTATTAAGGTTCATTGGAAGTATAACTGGAAAGCATTGAACCAGTTTCTGTGTTATAGAAAACTCTTGCCTCCAAATGTTTAATATTTTGAGCATTTTTAAAATACTTTTTAAAAATGGACTTACTCTGGTAGTCTGGGATGCATCCTTCAGCAGGGAATTGTATATTTATTTAGTAGTTCCAAAAAGAAGTAGAATACCCCTGCATCCATCACAAAAAGCTTCTCTGCTTGCATGTAGATATTTTAAAAATATCTGGAGTGCTAAATTAGAGTGAAAGCACTCAAACTCAAGATTAGTAGCACAGTTGGTGGGATCTTCAGAGGAAAACATACCCTTGAAACATTATTAAGTCAAAGGCAGGTTTGCCACTTTGTGAAATCCTCTAAGTTTTACCTAAACTCGTATCTGTTTTCATTAACAAAAGAACACGTATTTCCATACTGCATTCCAGAGAGATTGGAAGTAAATGTGTCTGCATCTATTTAAACCATTCAGACACTCATATAAATGCACATAATTTACTTCAGTTAACTGTTCTCTGGATATAAGATATTCCTTTAGGGCTTGACCTTCACTTAGTTTGAGTTTACACCACTAGTTTTTGTATTGACAAAAAGATCAAGTAGTCTTATTATTATCTTACATTTCTGTTCCCTTCAGAATTTTTCTAGACCTCACTGAGGTCATATTTACTTTCTTCACTTTTCAAAGACTACATGTTTAGTTTTTTGACTTTCAAAAATAAATTCTCTCAATTAGTCAATTGCCCTATGCTGACCTCTCCTGATGTTAATCTCTGTTTATATGAAACAGAATTAAGCACAGCACCATTTCAGATTTTTCAATAATTTACTATTAGAATGGTTACTAAGAAAGTCTGTTGTGATCTTTTCCTGCTACAACGTCTTGATTTACTGTTTATCAGTGTGTACAGACATCATTATTTGTCAATATACAAGCTAAATGTTACTTAGATTATTCAGTCAGTGTTTCAGTCATCACATTAGTGTGACATGTTTGTCTTCTTAGAAGATATGCCTTGGAAACTTGAGAACTGTTCTTCTAGGTATTCCTAGAGCAGTTTATGAGCAGTTAAATTTAAGCAAAGGACCCAAAACAAGTTGATCCTCTGTCTTGAAGCAGATCTTTGTATCCTCCTTTGGCAGAAAAGGAATGAAAACACTTTAATGAAGACATTTGTTTATATATTCTGGCAAATGAAGAGATTTTTCAATCAGAAGAATTTAAAATGGTACACATACAGGGAGGGAAAATTAAAAAATGAGGCAATAAGATGAAAGACTAACAGGATGAAAACTTGTCTAAATCATTCCAGTACACACAGTTTCTTTTGTAAAGAAAATCTTCAAATCCCTGAACTACGGGTAACACTTTATTTTGCACTAATGTTAACAATGTAACTCCAATTTTTTTTTTTTTCTTAACTTCTGTCAGATGGTCTCTGCTGATTCTCTGAACTGCAGACCTGATGTGGTCTTGTGGTACTTCTGAAAAAAGAGGTACTTGACAGTGTAGAATAGGACTTTTTGGAGTGGTCAGGTTAGTACAAGTGGAAGTGTATTTGTTTCACTTTTAGAGACAAACTTAAGGATTTTCTGTGACACTTGTTTCAGAACAGATTAAGGAATAATACAGGAGCTGCAGAAATAGAGTAGGGATTTATCTTCTGTTGCCTTCGAAGTACTGTCATAAGATAAGTACCTTGTACAATTATCCTCTTCAGTCCTGTGGAAGACTGTTACCCACCCAGTGAAAGGCACCTTCTCTGATGTAATTTTTTGTGTAATTATGATAATCATGGATTTTAGCTTTTTTTAAATTCAGTACTACAAGAATGGTTTGTGTAAAAGAGAATAATAAATTGGTCATGTCCTACCATCATATACAGCGATATTCTAAGTTCAAATGAAATATAAAAATAAATGTATATATTTGTATATAAAATAAAGTTATCATTTTAGTTAATGGTAGGTTGCTGTATTAAATTCTCTGAGCTCTTATTTTTCATGCACAAACCAGAGAGGTTTTAATCATTTTCACTTTTATTCATGCTGAAGCAAAAATTGATTTAGGTATGACTCATACTATGCATTTGCCTTAAATATGAAATTGAGATTAGAAGAAGGTTGTATTAAATACTGTTTCACAACTGGATAAATTTGAGGATTACTACCTCTCTGTGGGTTTCAGACAGAGAAAATGAGATTTCCTTTCTGTAAATAAAGGAAAATGTTTCACTAATAATTTAATAATTGTTATATGTATTTTTTAAATGTAAAATTATTTTTATCTGTGTAGTTGCATCCAAAGTTGACTACTTGAACTCTCTGCTACACTTCTCAAAATGTATCTAAATTTTGACATCCTCAATTTCATCCCCCAAAGTACTGGTTTTAGTAGTTTTGAGGAGTACCTTCAGTTCAATGGAGTTGGCTCAATTAAAGCTTCTTTTTTTTTTT